>JAWDEX010196416.1:0-41331 GCA_035221805.1 Trichilia hirta
GAGTCAGAGTCGGAGCTCAGTTAGCAGGGGTTGGCGCTTTGGCACCTAATTGGGAAGGACCATATCGGATTGTGGATATATCGCAACTCGGGGTCTACAGATTATAATACCCCGATGGGCGAATTATTAAAAAGTTATGGAATGTCGAGCTGCTAAAATTATACTACCCTTAATCACGGTATTCTCTTAACAATTACAATTACATATAATTAGGTGAAAATATGACGAATGTTATGGATTATTCCAATGCAATAATAATATCGGCATTTCTATTGCTTCCAATACAAGATATTTGTATTTCTACATTATTTCAACTCGAATTAAAAATTATCTACTTGCGTTTCTACATTATTCTGACTCGGATTGGACATTTTATTTGCCTACATTTTTACATAAATTTGACTCGGACCAGAAATATCATCTACTTGTATTTCTGCATTATTTCGACTCGGATCGGACATTTTATTTACCTACGTTTCTACATAAATTCGACTTGGACCAAATATATCATCTCCTTGTGTTTCTGCATTATGTCGACTCAGATCGGACATTTTATCTACTTACATTTCTACACAAATTCTACTCAAATCTAATATTTTATTACTTATGTTTTTACATAAATTCGATTAAGATCGAATATTTTATTTACTTAACGTTTTTATATAAATTCTACTCAAATCAGATAAGTTATCTACTTCCACGATAATTTGACTTGTATTGGTTAATTTTTTAACTCATCATTAGATGGTGCAGATCAATAATTCCCGTTGTTTAACACTAATCATGGTTTGATTTGGAATCCAGTGAAAATATTTGCTCATTTAATTGCTATTTCCGTCAGTATTATTAAAGTCAGGTAGGTAATTAGTATGCGAGGAAGTTTAAAAGTGAAGCATATGTTATTTGTTTATCGGTGATTAAATTTATTATTGGATTGACTACAATATATTAATATACGGTTGTACGTAAATTTAAAATATCAATTTATTATGTAATGCAAAATTTAAAATTTATTTGTTGTATAAAAATAAATTTAAAAACTAACAAATATTTTTTAGTTGAAATAATTGAAATGTCATCCGCTCAATCAAAGAACACCAAAATCAGGTATTTTAAAAATTAGTTTTTGGGTGTCAATCAATCAATATGGTTTGTCTGGCTCAAAGTCTCCTATTAAAATTTGACTTTGTCGAGGAGGTTTTCCAAAACATTTCAAGAGGGTTATTTAGCGGTCTCTCATAATTTTTTTTTTTTTTTTTTAATTTAATAAAATTATCATTATTATTTAAAAATTTGAATATCTCAAATATTAAATCGAAAGAGATTTGCCAATTTTCGTAAAAGGTCTGTTCACATATCTTTATATTTTGCACACCATTTAAAATACAAAATACGCCAACATCAATAACAACTGTGAACTGTCCTAAATTAGGCACGTGTAACCGTTCTATGCTATAATACGTCGCTATATGGACATACAACTGGCAAAATAAAGGCACAATAGTAATCTATAAAAATTGAAAGAAAATGAAGCAAATAGGGCCATGTTATGGTATTTATACTATAGAATACAAATTCCTAAATTTTAAATTGCACTTTTTAAAATTTTTTTATTATATATTTTTAATTATATTTTCATAAGTTAAGTTTTATAATATAAAAATTAAAAAATATAATAGTTAATATAAAATTTCTTAACAATACAAACACTCAAACTTATGAGTCATAAAATGTATTTATTATATTTTAAGTAGATAATTAATTCAAAATAACAGGCTTCTCTAATATAAAATTAAGTGTCATTAGTAAAGAGACTTAAATTAAAAATTTATCTATTATGATAACATATACTTTGCCAAAGACATAATATATACTTTTTATTACCATAAATCTAAGTGTTAGCGTCAGTATAAAAATCTCACATCAACAATAATAAAAAAAATTATAATTTAAAACTAAAAAAAGTAACATTTGTACTTCCTTGAATTTGATCTAATACTTAAGAAGATCCGGTAAAATTGCAAATACTCTATCACACATATAAAATAAAGTCTTTTTCAACTTTTATTATTTAAATTTCCATGACACTTCAAAATAATTACACCTTATCTCTAGATTTGTTAAACAATGTCAAAATATCATCAAATATTCTGTAAATTTACAGTCATTTTATAACTTGTTAGTTTCTTCTTTTATCTTATATGAAATATATACAAAAATATCTAAAATGTATAATATATTTTTATAATTAATTATACTTTATATTTTTATTAAAATTCATTATTGTAATATGTTTATAAATTAAGTCAACTAAATAATTTAAACAAATTAATTCTAGCAAACTATAATTGACTCTTATAAATAAAAATTAATTTGCATAAATAACCATCACAATAATCAAATATATCAAATTATGGATGAAATATAATTTTAAATTAAAATAAAGAGTAAAAAGATGACAGGTTGGAAATCAGTAAAAAAATAAAATATTTTATTTTTTTTATAAGGGTATTGTGTATTTTCATATTGATATTACAATCTATTAATTTTGATTTATTTTCATTTTACACTATTATAATTTTTTTCCTCTTTTAATTAAAAAACTAGTAATTTGGAATAATACGTAAATTTATAAAATATGATTTTTAATAAAAATAAAGGTGGAGTGTAATCATTTTAAAGTTTTATAAAAATTTAAACAATAAAAACCTTAATTTAAGAATGCAGTTCAATATTTTTAATTTTATAAAAGGGGTGTTGCATATTAAATTACACTTCGAAGAATTAAATGTCCTTGGCCCTTCAAAATTTCAGGATTTATACCAGCAGTTACGACATCTTAAGTCGGTATTTGTCCCATTGGTGGAAAAGCGAGGTAAAATGCTAAAATAGACCAGGCCCAACCCAACTGGGTTTAGCTAAATCTTAATTGCTTCTTTAGTGGATTCCATTTTTATATATTTTCTAAAATAAAATAAAATTATTATAAGCTAAAAATTATGAAAGTACTATTATAATAAGGACTATAATTGTTTATAAATATAATATATATGTAATAAATATCTCCAAAAATAAATGTTTCAAGGTAAAACCATACCTTCCTCCTGCAAGTAATGAAAATGAATGACATTAAGAACTCTATTTATGTATGGCCTACAATTTTCATTTCGATGCATTAATTAATAATAATAATAATAATAATAACTGTTTAGGTAATGCAGTGTAGGAAGGAATACTTATTAGAGTCAGTCATAGACACTAGATTTCAGTTGATTAATTACTCATTCCTGGACTGGAAAAAATAATTTTTAAATAATAGAACATTGATTATTTAAACAAATAATTTTTAAAAAATTATCAAAATTTGTCGTTCAACAATGAAATATCAAATATCACTTGTTCTGTTATTAGGGATATAAATTTTAGAATATTCAGCATTTTTTTCTGAAATTAATGTTTATTTTTTAATTATATGTGTAACAAAAAATTATTTCGATTTTCATATAGCAATATTTAGAAATCTGCATCTAAATTAAATGAATTTACTTTTATTTTCATTATGAAAGAAATTTACTCTTAATGTTCACTAAAAAATTGAAATTACGGGTTTAGACTTTAAAATTATTATAATATTCAATATTTTATTATTAATTTTAATTTCACATACATTAATTTAACTTTATTTTGGATAATATTTGAATTCATAATTGTATTCTTTTTTTCTTTATATATACATACACTTATTAAAAGAGACAAAATTTTATTTAGAATTGGTTGGTTTAGTCCGATTGTCCCGCTAATTTTTCAATTTTAGAGGTACAAATTTTTATATATAAATTAATATGACATAATTATATTATATTTACAATATAATTATTTTAATTATATTAATTTGTGAAAAAAATTTTTACGGTACGAGGGATCATATCCATAACTAACAATGCCTAACATGAATTTACAAGAATGACGAATGTAAAAAGTTTGTACTCGCCAATGTAAATAAATGGCTAAAATTTGCACCGTCGAAATGCTTTTATTATTCGTGGTTATTATTCTTACGATAAAAAATTCACACTAATTTTGAACAAATGTTTGTTCAGAAGATCAAAACCAATTGCATAGTCGAATACATATGTCATCAAGCAATCAATAATTGTAGCGTGAGATGATTTCTAAACTAATGATTATCTTCGAACAAACCCAAATAAAATAATCTACATGGTACGTATAGATTTCATTTATGGAACTTAATACGAGACAAGAAAATTAATTAACAAATAAAAATTGCATACAAAATGGTTTCCAATAATTCGACTCAAAGAGTATTTTAGTTTTATTTTACCAAAAATTGGAACGTTCAATGTTGTTATTATTTAGCTCCAAAATATTTTGAGCTGCCTATTTATTTGGCTTTTTAGATTTATTTTCAAGTTCTATAAAAGCTGAATCCAAATCTCACTCAAATGATACCAATTTACTCGTTTCGTTTGTGTGTTATAATTCCAGAGCTAGCTCGAGAGAATCAGTGGGTTCTATTGCTGAAATGGAAAATCCTCATGCAGTTTTGCATCCCTTATCCAGTACAAGGTCACATAAACCATATGCTAGAGGTTGCAAAAATCCTTCATCACAAAGGCTTTCATATCACCTTAGTTAACGCAGAGTTTAACCATAAACGTTTGCTTAAATCAAGAGGCTTGGACGCTGTCAATGGCCTCCCTTCGTTTCGTTTCCAAACAATCCCTGACGGCTTGCCTCCGTCGAATGCTGATGCTACCTAAGATACACCATTTTATGTTGACATGACCTATTAATAGAGAAAATCATGGAGAGATTCCTGCATGTTTGTCTTACCAAATCTGCTCCATAAACCTTGTCCATGATTTTTATAAAACAATTAATTCTTTCCTTAGAATAATATCTTGTCTTGCACGTTTCCAGCACATAATATATAGAGCAGATTGTTGTATCAATAAAAAATATAAGAAAGTCACCATTTTATCACTTTATGTGAATCGACTAAAAGAACCGGGCTAGCTCCATTTCGAGAGTTTCTTCATAAACTGAATGATCTCTCCTCCAATGTTCCGCCGGTAAATTGTATAGTTTCCGATGGAGTTATGAGCTTCACTCTTGATGCAGCAGAAGAGTTGGGAATCCCGGAAATGCTTTTCTGGACAACGAGTGCTTGTGGCTTTTCGGCCTACGTTCACTATGACAACTTATTGAAAAGGGCTATTTACCTCTCAAAGGTACGACCTTTCAATATCAATGCTTTTGTTTTAGTACTCAATTGACACTTATATAATTACAGGTGCTCGTGTTATTTTCATTTGTTTCTTTCATTTGCATATGCAAGCTACTTGACAAAATGGATACTTGGCTACCCCTATAGATTGGATACCAGGAATGAAAAACATAGGACACGCCCAACTTCATTAGGATCACTGATCCAAATGATATTACGTTGAGTTTCGTTCAATCTGAAGCTGAAAGTGCCAAAAAAAACTTCTGCAATTATTCTGAATACGTTTGATGACTTAGAGCATGAAGTTTTGAATGCATTTACTTCACTGTTGCCATTGCCACCTGTTTATTTCATCGGTCCCCTTCGCCTACAAGTTGCTCAGATCCCAAAGGATGATATGAAGTATATTGAATCAAACTTGTGGAAAGAAGAAGTTGAGTGCGTCCAGTGGCTAGATTCGAAAAAACCAACTCAGTTGTTTACGTAAACTTTGGTAGCATCACAGTCATACCCCCTCATCAAATGGCTGAATTTGCTTGGGGACTTGCAAAAAGTAAGCAAATATTCTTGTGGGGTCATTAGGCCGGATCTTGTTGCCTGTGAATCAGCTCTTCTACCTCCCAAGTTCTTGACAGAGACTAAAGACAGAAGTTTGTTAGCAAGTTGGTGCCCTCAAGAGCAAGTTTTAAGGCACCCCTCGATTGGAGGATTCTTAACTCATAGTGGTTGGAATTCAACCCTTGAAAGTATATCTGGTGGAGTTCTAATGATTTGTTGGCCATTTTTTGCTGAACAACGGACAAATACGCGGTACTCATCCAACGAATGGTGTAATAGGAATGGAGATTGATAGTAACATTAAAATAGATGAAGTTGAGTTACTTGTACGAGAATTGATGGACGGGTAGAAGGGGAAAGAGATGAAAAAGAAAGCTATGGAATGAAAGAACAAGGCACAAGAGGCTATTACTGGTCCTGATGGATCATCATACATGAACATAGACAAATTGATCAATTAAGGGTTTCTTGTTCGATCACTTTGGTGTGAATTCTTGTACATTCAAATAAAATCCATGGATTTCAGTCCTGCCATCTCAAAATAACCTACAAAGAAAATCCCTTGACGAAAGTATAACGTACAATTGATCGGAATGCTTCTTGGAAATATTTGATTAACAAAACAAATTCATTCTCGAAAATTATCATAAAATAAAAATTCACAAATTACCTAAAGAGGTTGAAAGTATAACCTGGAATTGATCATAACAATTCATCGAAATATTTGATTTACAAAACAAATCCATTCTTGAATATCATCATAAAACAGAAATTCACAAATGCTTGAACAAGCACAGCTCAGACTAATCGTGAAAATTTTGCACCCCACAATTGATATTAATTTTAAAAATAAAGGCAAAGAAAGAAAAAAAAAACTTGGGGAGAGAGAAATACCCTGTATGGTTTGTTTTTATTGCACGAAACCCTGACAATAATTTTTTCTCAAATCTCTCCTATAGTTTAGACAAATTTATGTCTAGAAATCGTAATATAATGACTTATATATGTTGGACATTGGCTTATAGTTCAATGGAAGTGCCAATGATTGGTTGACCAGATTTGATCCATATAAATATGTAAATGGTGTAGAGATAATAGTTTAAATTACGATGAGACACATAACTGATTAGGACAAAGATTAATAGAATTCAGATTGTTAATCAATTTAAACTATTCTAATATCATATATAAATTGCAGTTGGTTTTCTAGATCCATAGAGATAAGAGAAAATTGATTCGGGAAATCAATCAATCAATTAGTAATAAAAC
This sequence comes from Trichilia hirta, assembly GCA_035221805.1. Lineage (NCBI taxonomy): Eukaryota > Viridiplantae > Streptophyta > Magnoliopsida > Sapindales > Meliaceae > Trichilia > Trichilia hirta. The sequence goes on from JAWDEX010196416.1 coordinate 7,076, forward strand.
GCGTGATTTTGTATTGTGAACTGAAAAAATTTTTCGTTCGTGATTTACTCTAATGTAATAACGCTGATTTGATCCACATAAGATCCATGAAATCAGGTATGCTAGTTTTTCCAATAATATCTATATAATTTGAAAGATCTTTTTCTTTTATTTTTGTAAGTAATCTTTATCAAAGATTTAGAATATTCATGCCTTGTTTTATACATTCAAATTAATTTCTTCTTCTTCGAGTGCATGAAAAATTATTAATGCCTTGGCACCCACCACAATATTGATATGTTCAGAATCAGAAAATAATTTTTGTTGGAATTGATTAATGGAAAATGTATGAGTAGAAAATGAAAAAAAAAAGGAAATTAAAGAATGATTGAGACACCGCCAAAACTTGCTAATGTTTAAATAAAATAATTCAATATATGAACAAAATATTTGTTTAAAAGGAAACTTCAACTGTTTATTTTTAAAAATGAGTAAGAGGGCATATTTTTATTGAAAATGATATAAATCAATTTTACAAATTCATATCTATAAATTAAATTAATGTGATATAATATAATTGAAAGAGTGAAAACAATAATAATAAAAAATTAATATTAAAAAAAAAAAATTCTTTTCGTATCATCACCTAAGATTGGATATCCCAGCCAACCCTGTTTGTTATTTACCGATCATATAATGGGTCAGTGGAATATACGACTATAACAGTCTTTAAATAAGATGGGATTACTGAAATGTAAGATTAAAATATCGTTGTCTAGGAAAATAATAAAATTAGTGAAAAATAAAATGGGTTGTTCATAAGTTCAATGTTTATGGCCAATGATTTGGTTGGATTTTCGTTTGTGGTTTAAGAAAGGGTGGTGATGACCTTTATTATAAATTAAAATAATATATTTATATATTATTAATTACAGAATTTTAAATAAAAATCAAATTATCTACGATTGTTAATAGTTAATAGTTTTCAATATTTTATCATATACAAATATATTTATTAATAAATTATTTTATGAAAAATTACAAAAATAATATAAAATTATTTTTTCTTCTCAAATATTTTTAATAGCACAATTTATTTATTTATCGCTTTATTAAAGTATATTTACTAATAAATGTATTTTAATTCATAAAAGTATTTACAGTGCATAAAAATTGGCACAATTTTTTTTAATTAATATAGATAATAATTTATTTTATATTATTTTTGTAAGAATAAAATTTAATTATTAAAAAATTTAATAGTTGGGATGCAATTGTTAAAAATAAAAGAAAAATATCAACACACCATATTTGAGAAGAAAAATTAATTTTTATATTATTTTTACAATTTATTATAAAAATTTATTTATATATATTTGAATGTAGTTAACTATTAAAAAAGGCATCAAACTCTATTAACGTCAATTTTTAACTTAAATTTAAATGATAATTTTTTTATTAAATTTATATAATTTAATAATTAAAATATAAAGTTAAAAACTAACATTTAATACTACATAATTCAATAACGCGATTTATCTCTGTTTATATTTGAGTTGCACAATGTTTTAAAATTTTTATGGAACTTTTTTAATTAAAAGGGGTGCCATTACAAAAAATATGGGGTGGAACTATCACCATCTTTTAAGAAAAAAATCGATGGACTATAACAGATGAGCAAAACCCACAACGATAGTGCATGCATATATCTGTATTTTCATTTCATAAAAATTAATCTAGACTTTTTCATTATAAATTATTTAATTTAACTGTACAAAATTAATTAATTAGTTTATAATTATATTTTTATAGCACAAAAATCTGGGTGTGTCGTTGCGATGTTGCAAAGGTGGAGTTAAAAAAATAAAATTTGAAGTTAGTTAAGTAATATAATCTTGGCCATACAATACTATGTTTGTCATGTGTCATTGAATTTTTAAAAGCCAAAGATAAAAAAAAGTTGAGAAGAGGATGGTAATCTTATCTACTCACCCCATCGTTGCATGGAGTTGCAAAATTTTGATTTGACGCAGAGTTGATGTCTTGATGACATTAAACTTTCATTTATAATAATTAATATGAATATATCATTATATTTGTATTATAATATTTTAGTTATTATGTTTTATTAGGATAAAAATAAGTATATTTTGCTATAATATTATTATATAAATTTGCGTTATATGTGTGTGTGTGTGTGGAGAGAGAGAGAGAGAGATTTTATATTATTTATAATATGTACATATATATTGTATTATAGATATAACATATATTTTATTTACGTTACTATTATAGTATACTAATAGATATGTGTTGCCAATATCCTTAAAAATTAAGATATTTTCGTAAAACCCCCTTGACATCTGAAAAACTTTGAGTTCGTGAATTTGAAGAGACTCACTTTCCTTCTGTGGACCGTTGTTGACTAATTCAATGTTGTTGTTGTTGTTGTAGAAACATAATTAATAACAAATTTCACAAGATAAACAGAGAGCATTACAACCAATAATATTAGTACAACACTGAATAACAACAAAGATCAATTTACAATAAAAAAGATAATACAAATAAACAATCTAATAAATCATTGATTGCTCATTAAGGCTGAGAGAGGATAATATAAATTGTTGTACCACCCGCACAATGTCACCAATGTCACACATATTTTAGTTTTAGAGAATTCCATGTTCAATACTTTGATATAACTCTCTACCGTCTGAGTTGATTTCTCTAATATTTGATATTGTGATTAGATGTTTTGTAATAAAAGATCTTTGGCAAGTTGAGGTGTTCAAGATCTGAATTACCAAATCTACATATGAAAAATAACCACAAAACCAAAAATTCAATCACTTCATAACGAAATTTGCGTGGGAAGATGCTATTGAGCTAGGCCACCATATACCTTCACCTCCAAAGATGGAAGGACAAAACACTTCAACAGAAAAGGGAGGGGAATAAAAGTTTTTACTACTAGAGAGGGATCCTTTTCCGGTGGAAGAGAAAGAAAAGTAGAGATGGAAATGAGTTAGTTTTCTATGGGTCGAATTCTAGAAGGTGAGAGAGTCTTCGATGTTGACTAATTTCGATATTTGTATTTCCTTTATTACCCCATTAACGTAAAAATTAAAACACTTTTTTCTTTATTTCGAGCGTCCACGTAGACTATTTGACATAATAAAATGAGTTTTCACATAAACTATTAGCCTAATAAAATAATTTTAATAATATGAAAAAACATATTTCTCCTTTAAGCGAAAAACTTTTAAAATTACAAGCCATATTTCATTGCTAATTTTAATTTTAATTCAAGAACAAAAAACAAAATCGATTTAATAATAACATAAAAAATTAAATAGCAACAATTTGGAATATGCAGCTCCTAATAAAAGAAACAGATATGTCAATTCCTCGGTTGGGAGGAATGAAGATATCGTACTCACTGATTGCAAGTTTTTGTTCTTACACATACACATTCCCGTAAAGTCACCTCCTTCAATTCAAAATCGTCTCAAAATGTTGGCAATCTCTCATCTTCAATCCTAAATTTCTCATGATTAAATTAAATCAAAACTTTTAATCAGTCGAATAAAAAAAATTATAAATTTTTTTCATTTTCTCTTTGATATTCTAAAATTTGTTCACTTAAAAAATAAAGAAGATGACAAGGATAAAAAATAATAGCAAAATTTATTTATTTGAATATACTTCTTCACTTAATAATCCAAAATATCACATTTTATTACTGAAACTTTAAAACGCCCATGTTCATTGCCAGGGATTTGCTCGACGAAACAAGTTTTGTCATTAAAACATATAGCAATAAAATATGATTGTTTTAGCAACAATAAACTTCGTCACGGAAACCTATTTTCCTTATGGTAAAATTTTTATATTCATAATTAGAGAAAATCTAACAAAAGTTTTATTGGCTTTAATTTATCCTTTACAAAAATAAAAGGCTGTAAAATTGCGTTTATTTTATCTAAATAGCCTTCTTACTAATAATCAACTAACGATTAGGGTAAGAGACCTACTGACTTTTCACATATTGAAATTTCACTAAACTTTAGGAAAGCTATCCCTTACAAATTAAGTAACTTTAATATTATTATTTTATTTTATTTTATTAAATTAATTAAATTTCACTAAACTTTAGGGAAGCTATCCAAAAATATTCCTTATAAATTAAGTAACGTTAACATTATTATTTTATTTTACTAATTAATTAAAAATAAAAATATATTTTGTTATCAAATCTAACAAAAAATGTAATCATAACTCACTCTTTCTTTTATCCCAGAGAAACCGTTTATAGATAAAATAAAATCCGATTATGAATTGTAAATTGATATTTTGATAGATTTTGCACCTCCTCTTCAGGGAAAAGATGGCAAACCTTTCGTTTGCCTTTTGAGTGGAACACGTTGAATTTCCAAACAATATTAAAAATAAGAAGTGATACATCCATATAGTTCTTTGTGTATTGGCTAAAGGGATATTATTATCATTTACATCTCTCCCTTCACGTTCAACAATATTTTATTTAAATAACAAAAATAAAAAAATAAATACTTACTGTCCCTCTTTTTTATCAATCTTGTTTTTACAATACGCCTACCAAAAAACAGCAACGGTTCAAAATCGCACGGATGTTGGTTTGGAAATCATCAGACCATGACAAAAGGCAACAACATATTGTTTTATTGATTGTGGTTGCTGAAAATTAATGCCGCAGCATGAGAATTAGTTCAAACAATCATGACAATTGACAATTATATAACAATAAAAACTGCAACATATGGTTGTCCATTTTCAGCCACGTAATGTGGAAATAAGGAAAACATCCAAGTAATGATCACAAAGGAACATTTGATTTGTCAATTTTTATCCGTGGAAATACTCGTAAATATTGTTGAAGCCTATGATGCTTTTACCATTTTCTATTGATAACAAGGTCGTGGACAGCTAGCTAGTTGAAGAAAATTATTTTGAAACCTAAATTAAATTCTTTATTTCATTGCTTATTTTTTATATTGTATTATTTGTACCATTTTCTTTTGATAATAAGGTCGTAGCTAGCTAGATAATTTAAAGAAAATTATTTTCAAACATAAGTCAAATTCTTTATTTCAATGCTTTTTTTTTTCTTTCTAATATTGTATTACATTCAAATATACATATACAATGAAAGATTATTTTTTTTTTATTTTCACAAACTTTAATTCCACTTCATCTCTTGTACATTTCATACATTCATTATAAATTAAAAAATCTCTCCCTCCAAAATTAGTATAAGGAAGAATCTATCCTTTAACAAGCTAAGAGCCCAAAATTTTTACCTTCAACTTGAGAGAGGATGATAAGAAATATGACAAAGACAACAAAGATTACCTTAATATTTGTCAATCACTCCGAGCAATGGCAACGAGATTGGCGGTTTGATGTACATGCACTCATTTCAGGCGGGTGCAACACTTACTTATTAACCGCAATTCTGTTGATATAGAGAATGTAGTTGTAAAGTTAATGACAGAAGAAATTAGTATATTAAGGGATGGCTAAACTGCATTATTATTACTTTTCTTGCAAAAAGGCAATTTATATCATTACTCGTCTAAAATTATGCATGGCTTTGGTTTTCAAACACAACTTCAATTTCATCGTTTTTCTTAATAATAATCCAATTGGCAACCGACAACGCCACAACTTGATGCTTTTCCTCGGCCACAAAATAGAAGGCTTAGTGATTTTCGACAAGACATCCGAGTTTAACTCCAATCCACAATAAATCAAAGACCCAGAGAATAATAAACTAACAAGCAGCATGAATGTTTCCGGATCAAACCCTTAATATTAGATAAGAAAGAAAGAAAGAAAGAAAGAAAAAGCAATTCTTCCCTACATATGCATGCCTTAATCAATATTCCTCCCCTCTTTAATACACAAGCAGGGTGGACACAAAAGTTTTATAATAGGCCGTTCTAAATTAAATATTTAATTTAATATAAATAATGATAATATGAAAATTTTATATTCAAAAAAGTAAATATAGAATAATAAAAAGAATTTTACGAGCATATATCTCAAACTATAATATATATTTTTATAAAATAATATATTTTAATTTATACTATCACCTCATATACAAGTAGAATAACAATTTGAATGTTTTGCATTACTCATATATTTTAAACCAAATAACGTTACTCATCTGAAAATAAAACTCAAATAAAGTGGTAACTGAATTGGCATATACTGATTAAAAAATAAATTTTTTAAATTTTTAAAATTATTTAGTGCATCTTTTAGCTATCTAATAAGTATATGTTACCTCATATAGATTACATTTTAGGATAAGTAGTATTCCTTAATTTTTAAAAAACTTTTTAATTACAGAAAAAAAAGTTGATATCATAAAAAAGTAACAATATTTAATTAAATGAAAGAATTTTTAATAGATAATATTGTAATGTTATTTTTACTAAAGTATTTTCAAACAAGAATATGAAGATATCAACATAAAAAGACAATAAGACAAAATTATAAAATGAGTATTTGAAAGTTTATGATATAAGTTAAAATGCGATTTATAATTTCTAATATAAGAAAATGAAAAGGAGTAACAAAATTTTTGATAAAATTTAAAAATTATAACAGATAAATTTTGATAGTAAAAACTTATATTGAGGACTTAATTATAGTAAAGTATTAAAGTATAATTTTACTTGTTATTATATCTAAAATAAGGAACCAATCTGTATTTATTCCTTAATGTTATATTTTTTTTCTGGGTTAGATATGTGTTTAAAATTGGGGACTATTCTGTAACCCTACCTAGCCCTAATTCTCCATATCCACTACCTTAAAAGCGACATAAATACCTGAAAGCAAATACTTGCTCCTCCAACACATTGCTTCTCTCCTCTTTTCAGATTGACTTCGTTTCATTTTCTTATTGCATGGCTTCTATTTACTATGTTTTAGCTCTCTCCATTCACTTCTCTTGGTCTTCTCTCTTTCTCAGCTCAATCCTTGCGTTGCTACGCCCAGAAAACTCTGTGCTCTCGTCGAACACCACCACCTTGTGTTGAAGTACCACAGCGGTCCACTTCTTAAAGGAAACGTCAGTGTTAATCCTGTTTGATATGGAAACTTCTCTTCGGTTCAAAAGTCTTACGCGTGGGTGGGTAACCCGATGAGTCGGTATCCAGTCCAGGGTGAGTGGCATTTCGCCAAACTCCGCCGTTAGTCGCTCTTAACGGAGACTTGGGCGTTGACGGGATGATCAGCAATCTGTTGACGGTATTGGCTGGAACAGTGATAAATCCGTTTAATTACGAGTACTTTCAGGGGATATCTAACGCACCTTTGGAGGCCATGAGCACGTGCAAGGGTTTCCAGGGAAGGTTCTGGCGGACAAAAAGACGGGTTCTAGCCATAACGCGATTGGGTTGAATCGTCGTAAGTATTTGCTTCCGGCAATATGGAACCCAATGACCAACGCCTGTAAAAATGATTCGACATGTCAACACTTTCACGTTGGATGTTGACAAATGATGCAAAAATAATTACAGATATTGTTTGAAATCTATAAATTAATAAACGAGACTAAAGCAGACTCTAAGATATAATGAGCCCCGTCTGATACTATACGATATATAGTATGTTATACCTGTTATCCAAAATTTTTTATAATATCATAACTAAGAACATAGTTTGCTATATTAATTTTATTATAAAATTATATTCACAATCCGTTAATAAAGATAATGATTTGATTATTATATACTTAAAATTAGTTTATATTAGTTATGGCTCCTAATCCTATTCGTCAGTTTACTAAAACTTAAAAAATTGAAATATTACTACTGCACAGTAGTCAATAGTGGTAGTAAGATAATAACATCTGTTTTATAGGTTGACAATTTTATTCTTTTTTTTCAAAATTTTTGTAATATTATTTATAGCCAGTAATGCCAAATCTTATCCTTAGTTAAATAATTACAGATAAATAAATATTAATTAAACTATTTTTATATTAATTTAAAAAATTATCATTTTTTATGCCCTTTAAGTACTTTTTGGATAAAAATATTTAAAAAATATATTAAATGTAAATAATTATCAATAATTTAATTTTCATTTAAAAATTATATAATTAATAATATAAAAATGTTATCTTAATTTATAGTAAAGTTAGTTTATTATTACATAAATTAATTTATAAAATATTAATTGATTGACAAATATTTTCAATAATTCCTTGCTACTCTAATATTTGTTGAAATGCTTTTTTCACTTTTTTTTTTTTTATTGATGTGGAGACCCAACAGTAGTGACTTATAATTTTTATAATAAACTAAATTATGAGAAGGGTATAGAATAATAAGCATGATCATCCTATACATTATTCGCATGTCAAACAATTTTCTGGACAGTGGACAGACTACTAAGCAGTAATCTGGCAAGCTATTGACTTGTACAGTGAACTCTTCTTCCCAGTTCTTGAGAGTTTGCTCCTATATATGCCTCTACAATAATTTGAAGGGCAGCTAAGAGTTAATGAACTCCATCGCGAGTAGCAGTCCTCTGAGTTATTAAGCATTCAGTTTATATAAAATTAGACATTTGCAGGTTACAAATGTTATACTGAAAATGATATTATGTTAAAAGGTGAGTGACACATTGTATAATTGATTAATTTAATGAGGGTATAACTAATTAATTAAATCTCAGATATGAATATATAGGTTGAAGTTGAATAAAAAAGATTTGCTCTTGATCTGCAACCATATCAACGAGTAAGAAATTATTAAATAATTGCACAAAATGTTCTGATTCCTTGCCATATTTAATATGACATTTACTACCTCCCCAAGCGAAATACAATACCTTAATCATTCATAGGAAGATCTTCATCTCTCTTCCTACCAGGTCATAGTAATGCTACACTATTAGGGAAGATGAAACATCCTCAACTATGTCAACACCACCAAAAGAAGGAGGAAAAGGACCATGACCAGAGCCAAATGCTTTAATGTGGTCTTTTAGTGATCTCTTGTGTTTGAAGTCAGAACCGCAAACACAAAGCCAACGCTTGCCACAATTTTTCTCATGAGTACGCCAGTCACCTTTAACAGCCAAGTATTTGCCACACTTGCAACACATAAAAGGTTTGATCCCATGCTTCCTTTTATAATGCGTTTGTAATGTCCGAAAATCTTTTAGCGGCTTTGCCTTTGGGTGCTCTATATTGTTCTTGCACCCTTCTGCGCAACAATAGCACGGATTTCCTAAAATTGCTCTTGGCTGCGTTCCCTTTAGCGATTCAGGTCCCTTACGATACTGTGATCCATGACCCCACATGTGCATCTGTCGAAAAATCTCAGTACGGTTGCGAGATAATATGTTAGGAAAGAAATGTAAAAATCTCTTGTAATAGACATAATATGTAACGGCAATCGAAGTTATTACATAAACCCCAACATAGTGATTGCATATTTGCATGCATGCACCTGAAGATTGTTATAGCGGTTGAAGCTTTTGAAGCACACATGGCAGGAAAAATGGGTGAAGCCAACGAGTATTTGTTCAGCAGTTGGTATCCAATATTGTTTAGTTGCTGCGGCTACGTTTGCATTTTGATTCTTGGACATAGGGGAACGATTGGGAAGTCCAATGTGTAAGGCCACAGTGACGTCCTCTTTTTCTTCGCTGCATGTTTTAGGATTTGCATTCAACTGCACTTCCATCGAGCCGTGTAAGCAGTCTAGCATCGACATGCGCTCGTCAGAATTTTTTGTTGCACGGGGAAAGAGATCAAGTGGTTCAATATCTATGCGATTTGTAGACGAAACGGAAAAGGGACTGGACTGATCATAGCATGAAATATCTGAAGGCTCCATGACATAATGGGAATACTGAAGGGAAGAGAACGAGATTCCTTTGGATTTCACAAGAGGGTTTTTATCTTGAGATTTTAGTGAGGATTACAGCTTCATCACCAGAATGTAATTAATGGTAACAGAAAAAGGTTGCAATGAAATGAGAATATCGTAGGTTGGCTGGAGAATATTGTAGTTGAATGAAAACAACCTTTGATAATGGGTTAATTAATTTTCTCCTGTTTGTTTTGTTTATCAACTTTAGGAATGGAAAGGAAATACCTTAAATTCTGTGGCCCAAGGCTTCTAACTTAGGTAAGAATTGCCTTACAGAAGGTTGAAAATCTATGGCAACACAATTATATACACTAGTTAAATCTCAACGGTCACCACCACGTTGACATTATAGATTCGCAAGCAGACACACAGAGAAAGAAGAGATTGCGTTTGCAGGAGCAATATAATTAATTGCTAGCTAAGGATTGTGATGAAGATCTTTCATTTACCTCCATTCGATTAAGCCAAGTCCTTGAACAATTAATATTTCCGTTATGCCATTCCAAATATACGTAAACAAGGTTAGTGTAATAGATTTATATGACGGACCAGGGTTCGGTGCTGATATATAAACTTTCTGGTGAGCAAATGCACAACTATGATTAGTAGTTAATAAATAATGTATAATAAAAAGATTAATCTTCATTCTATAAAAACTAAAAAAAAAAAATATGCACATATCAAAATATTTTACAAATTTGGACACAATATTTTATTTCTTTTATGGACTCCGATTAATATTAAGGAATGATAACTTTTAAACTACAACTATTGTGGTATAAAAGCTTTAATATCATATATTATTGCTAAAATATGTGAATTTTTGTAAAAATTAATGCGTTTTTTAATTTTGCTTTCAAAATACAACATAATTACCACAATTGTGGGGAGGAAAATTTTTGTTGTAAATATCTACTAAAAGAAAAAAAAAAAAAAAAAAAGAATTATTCTCTTGTTTGACGACAACTGATCCATGGTCTCATGTGATTTTTTCTTTTTTTCACGTATTTCTTTGACAATATGTAATCGTAAACCAAATCCCTCCCCAAATCCAATTTGATTAGAACTCAAACTTCGAGATTTTACATGTTCAATTAATTAACCCATAAGTGAATATGGTATGTGTTACAATACATTGCATTGCATTACATAATCGCAAACTTTGTATTACATTAAGTGTAGGTCATTCATATATTCTTAATGCACAGCATTGATGTCTTGCTGTAAGCATAATGTATTGAAATTAGTAAAAATTTTTCCTTTTAGCCTGCATATAGATTTATAGACGAGTTCATTTCCCATTGAAAGCACCGAATGTAGTTACCATTGAAAGCACCGAATGTAGTTATCAATCATGCATGCAGTTTTGTTTCATACATACGGATATAATAAAATAACTTAGAGAGCTGCATATAATTCATTAAATTTCTTACTGAGGGAATATCGTAGAATTCCCAACTTTTTTGTTCACAGTGCATACAAATTCTCTAAAAGATGTTAAATTCTTACGTACACTTGAGAATGAAGAACTCATAATCAAATTAAATTGAAGAATAATAAAATGTTAATGTTTTGAGAATTTTTGGAAAAAAGAAAATTCTGCAGAAGGTAGCTGATTAGCCCATCGTTTCCTGCCGTAGCTGTGGAGAGCCAAATTGATCACCTGTTGATCATACTGTACTCACCTAATGCTACAGATTTGAACTGAAAGAATATATTAATGCTTGAGTATAATGTTGATTTATAAGAAGGCCATAAACATATCTAGATTATACAATTCAAACTTTTTGTCAGAGCAATTGTATATATATTGATTGCTGTCTTAGGTATTTGCAGGACTTTCTGAAGTAACAACTCGAGCTTCTGTTTCAGCAGAAACATGCTGAGGAGTTTGTGAATCTGCAGGAACAAACAAACAAAATCACAGTTATGAAATTACCAACTAATTACTAATAAACTTACGGACAGGGGATATTCTTAGAAATTAATTTGTAAATTTACAATATTTTCCTATTTATTATAGATACATATAACAGTTAGATTACATCAATGTTATTGGTATATGTTTGTCCTTTTGAAGTTTTCCCCGTAGCTGTTGGAAGCATCCCTACTGCAATAGGATGGGCTTTTATGGCTACCTTCAAAGGAAAAAAATAATGCAGTTGGAGTACTGTAGCCTTTAAAGTACAGCTCAACTACAGCCATAAATTAGTTGGATAGAAATTCAAGTGTTTTTTCCAATTTTGATCGTTTGTCTATCAGTCGTCCAAAAAATGGCATAAGTATTATTATATATTTGCTACATTTGTTGTCAAAGTCTGGCTGTGTGTGTGTCATGTCACGAGTTACATTAAAAATTGTTGAATAGATTTTTTCTTTTTTTTCTGTGTGAATAAAAAATTATTAGAAGAATTTTTTTTTTAATTTTAGTTCCTTTGTTATTTTATTTTACTTTTTACTTCTTTTTAATATTATAATATTATTAAAAAGAGTGTAAAAGAAAGTGAACAAGACTGAGAGTAAAAATAGAAAAGGACGAGAGAAAAAAATATTTTTGGTACACAATTTTAATCAAATATCCTTTTTATTAATTGTTGGATTAGACTAAAATTTTATTTGAGAATTTCTGAGATCGTGTTTTATAATCTGAATAGTGGAGATGTACTTTTGTATTTTGTAGCATCAGTTTTGAGTCATAAATAATGACCGTAAAATGTTGATCTTATTTCATTACACAGTCTTCATCCAACTTTTGATTCGGACTTGACAATCATTAATTGTCATAAAATTTGGATAAAATCTTCTTAAAATTTAGTTCTATAATTTGAACGGTAAAAATGATGTTTTATGCATTATAGCTTTAATTTTTAAACAGAGAATGAAAGCTCAAATTTTGAGTAAATACTTTTCGTATTTTCTCAATTTATTGCTCTTTTTATTATTAATTATTTCTCTTTATTTGGTATTTGATTTGTAACCATTTAAGATAATATTTTGTAAAACTCTTTTGATATAGTGAAGCTTTATTTGATGGACTTGAAATTCCGTGATTTTTATTCTTAATTGAAAAGAGTTTTTCACGTAAAATTTTGATGTCTCTTGATTAGTGATTTATATTGATTGATTTATATTTTTTGCCTATTATATTTGCTACTACACATCATTATTGAGTTAGTGTTTGCTTTTAATAGGTTCAAGTAAAAAAAAAAATTTTGACTAAATTTTATTTCACTGTGTTATGTTATTCGATCTTGCATTATTTTAGTATTTCTTTTTCATCAGAGTATTATCAGACCTTATTAATTGAATATTTATAATTTTTTTATTTGAATGATAGAGGTAAATATTAGCAAAATATTATGCTTGAATGATAGTAATTATCATAAATAAAAGGATAAAATGAAAGTTTATTAAATTTGTGGTGATATTAGACAATAGGTCAAAGATAATATTCTTAATCCCATTGTTAATGAGACATGTGTTAGAACTTTGTGGGACAAATTTGAGATACACTATGCTTTGAAGACTAGCAATAATAAATTGTTCTTCCTGAAGCAACTAATAAATTTGAGATATAAAGAAGATAGTTTCATTTTAGATTATTTAAATAATTTTTAGAGTGTTCTTTATCAGTTGTCTAAAATGAGTATAAAATTTAATGACGACATACAGGATCTTTAATTGCTTAATACGCTACTTGCTTCTTGGAAAACTCTTCGCATTTCTTTGACCAATTCTGCTCTTAGTGGTATGATGACTATGGAATATATTAAGAGTAGTATTTTAAATGAAGAAGTAAAAAGAAGACCTCATAGCTCATCTTTATCATCTTCGTACTCAAATATTCTAGTTATTAAATATAGGGGGAGAAGTAAATTCAGAAAATAAAAATGTAGAAGTAAGTCAAAGTTTAGGTATAAGAATATTACTTGTAAGGTAAAATAAGATATATCAAAAAGTTAAAAAAAGTCTAATGTAGAAAGATGGAGAGTTAAAATAAAGTAAGGCTCAAAGTCTAATATAAAGAGATTCACATTTGAGGAGGAGATTATTAAGTATAAGCGTAAGTATATGAAATAAAAATATCCCACATTGAAAAGATAAAAGGCAAATAAGTAATGTATAAGTAAAATAGACTCATGGACCTAATGTCTTGAGATTTAGAGTTAAAAGTAGTATTCAATTCTAGGAATATATTTACTCATTTGGATTTTTGTATGTTCTCTCCAAATTTATGGATGAGTTCCCTAGGTTTTAACAAGTGGTATCAGCCAATAATTCAGAAGAAATGTGAGTATAAAAATGGTGGTGTATTCTCACAGTTATTGCCCCTATAAAGAATAATGAGAGCTATAGACTCTCAAAGGCCCAAAGAGAGTGTGTTAGTTCAAAATGGAGTGATAAGGCATGACTTTTACAAAAAAAAAAAAAAAAAAGTACGTTTAGCTCTCCCGTAACTCTAAGTGGAGCATTAGTAGGTGTACACTCCAAAATAAGCGATCGAGTTTGATAAGAGTATAAGCTCTTAGTAATATCTTAATATTCAAATATAAAATACCTTCTGTTTAAGAGAGAGTTAAAAATAAAATAAGGTTCAAATCCAATGTGAAGATGTGAAGAGACTTATACTTGAAGGAGAGATTGTTGAATTTAAATATGAATATGTGAAATAAAAATATCCTATATTAAAAAGTTAAAAGATAAAAAAGTAATATATAAGTAAAATTGACCCATCAATCTAATATTTTAAAATTTTGAGTTATAAATAATATCTAAATTTATGAATATATTTATTCATTTGATCTTTATATATTCTCTCCTGGCGTTGAACACCATAGTTCTCTATCTTAACGAAAGTAACCATAAGTCTTCTATTTCATTCTAATAAATTTACAATACTAATTATTTTGTAGTCAACATGCATACACTTATATAAAACGACTAAACTAAGGCTCTGATTAATATTATAATACAATAACTTTTAAGTTATAGCAAATTTTAAGATAAAAATTTACGGATTTTACTAGAATTTAATATTTTCAAACAAGCAAACAATCAAAATTTTGAATTATTGTAAAAAATAAGAGAGTAGTCATCATTCTAGCCATCCATTGTACTTGATTATCACTATGTCCATTTTAATTATTATATATGTGTCGATATTTGTGGATTTCTAGCATATTGGCAATGGTAGTGTCAGTGCATAAATAACATGATGTGTGGGCCTTTGAGTGCCTGCATTATAATTTCAGAAAGAAGCATTGTCCACATGCAATCACTATTAATTTACACTATATATGCTCGTCTACTCTGTCATGACTTTCCACTGACCCATCATGCATTCAGGTCATGGCCATTGACCAGACAGCTCATTCACATGCTTCAACTCACCCATGACCCTCGTCCATCTCTCATCTAACCCTAGCAAAATACCTACTATATATATATATATGTTTTCATGTGTCAGTGAGTCTGCATATATATATGTGGCTATAGCAACAGAGAATGAAGATAAAATTGATCGTATGTATCAACCTAACCTATCTACAATATGTTAGACGTATATGATCAAAGTATTAATAAGCGACATATTTTATATTTTTTTAAATTTCTCACACCTAAATTTCGTCTCATTTTTTACATCTTGGGAGTCAAATTCGATGGATATTAAAAACGGTGACTCACGTATACTAATTGAACCCAACCTAACTGAACCCTTTAAAGCGCTGACAGATGACATTTCTTTTCATGTATAAAATCAATTAAGTTCGACATATGAGTTGGAAATGAAGAGGAAATTAGGTGACTAACTAATTTAATTAATTACCCGAAGAAAAAGGAAATGGTGGCCTCCTTGGAAGTTGTAGGATTGGGGGAGGAAAAGAGGTTTCTTCGGGCATGTGTGTATGATAGTAAAGATACGATGGTGGTGGTGGTGGTGCTGCTGCTGCTGCTGCTGGTGTTGGCATGCGTTGTGCAGAATATGTTCCCCTTGGAGATAGCAATGAATACCCGTAGTAATAGGGTGAGCTCATGCCCACTGCTGTTGAGGTGGCTCCATACGTTTGATGATAATATTGTGGCTGTTGTGGGTTATACATTGCCTGCATAGCATATGCTTTAACCAATCAATTGGAATTTCAAAACCTTAATTAATTAAGTACTGTGTTAATAAGCATATACTATAAACAACATTTATTAATGAAATTTATGACTAAAAATTGAGAAAGAACTAGATACTGACTTGGTGGTATCCATAATCCGGATTGTAAGTTGGGTACCTGAGATTAACATAAGATAGAAGAAGAAGTGATTAATCAATGAATTTGGAGTGTTTTATAGATATATTAGATAGAACTATGTTTAATTTTTCATTTTCTAATAATTAGCTAATGTGATTAATTAGTGTGGTTTTCGAGGTAACTAATATAGCATATGAAGAAATTATTGTAATGCATTTATTGGGTCCTACCACGAAAGCAACTGTTTCCAACAATATTGTTGGTTATGGTAGGTAATAAAATTAATTTTTAGGCACAAATATAATAAAAAATAAAATCAACTCTGGTAACAAAAAGGGCATTTTATTTAGTTTAATTCCTAATATGTAAATTACCTATGACTCATTTTACTGAAGTTATTGCCCACGACTTCTCTTCATAAATTCCTTACCTTATCTATGTACCATTACTTGTATGATGTCGACCAAAATGTCACTATCATTTCCCCCAACAATATCCTGTATGTGCTTAAATGTCGATATTAAATTTATAGTTAAGTATAAAAATCGAACTTTTCAATGGAGCAAAAATTCATACAGAAGACGCGAAAATACAATTTTAACATCAATCTCCTAATAATTCATGAAATTCTCTTTGATTAAAAGCAATACTTCAGTTGCTCATTATAGGTATTAGTAGATTTTGGTGTCACTTATTGTATATAAAGATCATTCTAATACATAATAATGCGAAGGTTATGAAGTGAAAATACAAAATTTATATTTTAATTAATATGATAGTTGATATATTACTTATTTATTGGTGTTAAATAATTATTATATTAATTATAATATAAATTTATTTTTTTCTTCGGGAGCTAATTGTTCCAAAATTATTGTTTTCCAAAAACTGATTAAATGTGTATTTTAAGGAATTAATTGCGTGCAATTCCAGTTTTTGCTCTGTCCATTACCAAGTCAACAACGTGAACTTATTATTTATAGACTACTAATTTAGCTATATCTATGTATTGAATTTTCAAAGGTATGGACCATTTATTAATCTAAACATAGGACATGAACAATTACTAGCACTGATTAAAACCAAAAGCAATACTCACCCATAAGGTGGATAAATTACTGGGGCTGGTGGGGGTGGCGGTAATGGTGCGGCAACTCCACCGTACGATGCTCCTCCCTGTTGATGACAAGGGTTTCCACCTTGATTTCTTCCTGTATTATTGTCATCAACATCAAACATACAAATACGAAGAATTTAGCAGTATGATCATGATCATTTTCAATCACTAACAGCATTTTCTATGGAAGATAATATTTGTGCAATGTATAGGTTTAATAATCAATCTTATACAGAATATATATGCAATAAGATAATGTGAACCTCGGGGCGTTGAAGGTCTTAGCCGTCCTAATGAAGCAATGTTACAATTTGCTCTTCTTCCATCAATCACTGGATTTGGATTATCACAAGCTCTCCTTGCAGATTCTGGATCACGAAAAGTAACCTAAAAGTGAAAGAATCAATAAGGATATATAATAACCACCCTTTAGCATATGTAAACGAAAAAAAAAAAAAAAAAAAAAAAAGAATGCCAAGAAGGAACACTTTCTACATAAATTGAATCGAACTACTTACAAATCCATATCCTTTCGATTTTCCTGTATTCTTGTCAGTAATGATAACAGCTTCAAGAATCTCTCCAAATTGCTCGAAATATCTACGCATTTCTTCGGTAGGGGTCTCCCATGCTAATCCCCCGACAAAAACTTTTGTTAACGTTGTATCCGCAAACTGTGATCGATAATGAGGATAAGCCATAACGTTTAAGTTATGTTCAAAAAGAGAATATATCCCCTTTGATCTTCTATATGCATATGAAACTGCTGGTATATCAATTATAAGGTTAACAAAAACTGATAATCACTAAGCTATATCTTCTCTTTCATATCATCATTTTCGTTGCTTTCAGGTTCATTTCCGTTTCTATCTCCATTCCCTTTTTACCATCAAAACGAAGGAATCATTGAAGTAGATGTTGGTATTATTTGATGGGTTATCTGAGACCTAATTGTTGGTTAAGTAAAAGAGAAAAGAGAGGAAAAAGAAGAAGAGAGAGAGAGAGAGAAAGAGACCCGACAGCTGCAAACTCTAATTTACTGTCTATGGAGAGAAGAAGGCTTTGTTGGCTGGCTAATTTGTAATATCGAATGACAGCTTCGAGACTACCCGTGTTATGCATTAATATATATACCCTCCCCACTTCAATCAATAATAATCCTCTCTTCCATTCTAAGTGTTTCAATTGGATTTTGCCTCTTCTTAATCTTTGTTTTTGTTTTTGTTTTCAGAATTGGCTAGCTGTTTTTGTTCTTTCAATACGTACATTGACATATAACGACACACCAACATTTTTCCCACTGCAGTTTTGCTGGGTCGTGTAACAATCAACACGGACCCTATATGTCTGAATTGACCCTTTTGAAATTGAATCGATCTACAGCGTAAAATATTTGTTGAATGTGATTCATGGGATGCATTATCTTGATTGTCCGCAGAGAGAACGAGTCGTCTATTATTTTTGCAGAGTTGGCGTAGGTCTTTTTTAAGTAGTTAATCAAACAGCTAGCTAATTTACCCAACAAACATTGACGTTTTCTCTCATTTACCGTCATTTACTTGTTTTCATGTGGGTAGAGGGATATATTCAAGCAGATCCTTGCGTTCATAATTTTGTTACCCGATAAGACATATATTCCCACATGAACCCACGTTCCTAATTAACCCGTCTCTAATCATGAGCTGTTAGGATAAATTTAGAAAGCCAATCCATTATTATTTTTATCTCCCTAATGCTACGAATTCAAATTTAGACAGAAAATCATGTGCACGACAAAGCTATGGACGGCTGTGCTAAAAACAAAACTTGGAACTGCGTACAGAATTGAAAAAATTAAGCCATCCCCATCGGATATCGGATCATTCCCCAGTCAACTTATATTAAACAAAAGTTTATATAAGGCTAGCTAATACTGCATTGTTATTAAATATATACATATTTACAAATATATGTTAATGGAAAATCATATGTGGAAGACCATTAACGTGGTCCATTATTATGACTTTGAAGGATTCTCCCTCACATTCCCGATTGGCATTTGAAAAATGATCGTCTAGCTTTATATATAATTAATTATTAATTACAGTTAATAAGGATATATAAGATATATAATCACACGCACAATAACAATGAGAGAGAGAGAGATTTTGATCATTTGGCTTGTTGCCAGCGTTAGGGCCGAGGAGACAGCCAGAAGAAGATATAATTTTATGCTACTGTTAAACTCGATGAACTGGCGGTCCTCCACGTGGGGTCGATTGAGAACAATGAGCTGGATTTCATCTTCTTTCTTTTACACCTAGATTTGAGAGAGAGAGAGAGAGAGAGAGAAGAGATGATACTCTTTTCTCTTTGTTTTAAGAGAGTTGGTAATATTAATATTATGGGGTGCTGGCCCACCACTCGGATATATGCATCACCAGCACCACCAAATCAATATCAATAGCTATTTAAAGCTGCAATATCTGTGTCCTTCATGTTGCTAGCTCCATTGAGGGAGAAACTTAAAAAGCTTCTCTTAAACATACATACATATATCTTCTTCCTCAAAGTCATCCAATTATGGTAGCAAAGCAATGCTACATACAAATGTCTCATAACCCAACACAAAATCTTTCTTTTGAGTTGTGAAGCACTGTGTCTTTGTTCATGATATTTTACAAAATCTGGACCAGTATCTCTTTCACTTTCCCCACTTTTCTCTGTCTTTACTGAATTATAATTTGCAAGTGTTCATGGGATTATTGAAGAACTTGGTAAGGATTAGTAATTTTTGGAAATTTTACCTATTGTTTATGTTTGATATTAAATCACTGAAAACTTTAGGTGAAAATTATGCCCTAGTAATGTGTAATATGTTCAATGGACGGTAAGAAATTTAGGGGAACTTTTAGCTCTCTGGCTGATTGATTGGCCTCCAATGTATACTTAATTTTAGAACCACCCAGTCTGATTCTAGAGATTGCTTAGTGATTGCAATGTATATCTAAATCCAAATACTTCTAAATCAATTGCTAATTCTGAACATTCTCAGAAGCACTTCTAAAAAACATTTAAAAGAATTAAAAAACTAAACTAACTAAAGCAATCAATTATTTCATTAAAGTATAACTTAAAAGGACATCGTAATGTCAATTGGATTTCATACATACCAATAGTTATAACTCTTTCAAACGCAATTTTAATCTGATCTTGAATGTAATTTTGTTTTTGCAATTTTAACAGTATATATGTACAACCTTGACCTAAATACACATGGAAGGGGATCTATGAGCTGGAAATCTTTTCTTCAGGTGATACATGTCTAATGTAGAAAAACAAAGGCAAAGGCTCCAGCTTAAAGTTCCATTTGCTCCCAATCCAATTTCATTCCTATATAATTATATTCAATTTTGAGACCTAGTCCTAATGTCCTTTATGTCTATATATAGTATTATAGGAACATGTCCATCTGGTTTTCCTCTTTGTGTATTTCATTATCGCACTACTCTTTCTGTCTGCGAAGATAATATCAAAGTGAACGTGGTTAACTAATCTGAATATTGTTGGCTGGATTGTACGTGAACAAGTAGGAAAAAATCTGACTTGGAAATTACTGCTCTTCATGAATGATAATTACGGAGGTCTGAGGACTCGATCCTTAGTTGAAACAATTATTAATGATTTCTTTTGGTCACTATCCCAGTGCCAGTGTTCCTGCTCAGGATTAACCCTAGTTGTAGCTGCAACCAAAACTAACGATAGCTTTTCTTTCATGATTAGGCTCCTGTGTGAATGTCGACTTTTATATGTACATATTGCCAAGTAAACTCAGAAGTTCATTAATCGGTTGTAGAGAGAAATTAGATCTAAATAACACTTAAATATTGTTATTAATTAGCATATATAATCAAATGTTCGTAAAAAAATAGTTTTGTTAATTGGAGGTCTTACTTTATAAAAATAAGAGAACAAAAAATTGATTTCCCTCATACTAATTTTATCGAAAAAATTCTTAATTTAATTTCCGATATTATTTTGTAATATCACAACCAAATGTCTTTTAAAAGTCTAAAATTTCGAAAACGAAAAATGAGTTTCTTAAAATGTCTCCGACAAGCCCGCCCTAAAATACTTTAAAGATGAAATCACACCATCAGCTTACAATTCTATACTTAACACAATTTAATGAAACTAAATATGTTATTAATATTTATTTAACTAGGAATTATTCAAATTTATTTTCACTTTTGTTGTAACTTGCACTTCAATAGATTAATGTTAGGGGACGGGGACGGGGACGGGGACGGGGTGTGAAGTTGGCTGGCGCCCTAGTCTCATAGCTTTTGAGTAATCCTGAGGTCATTAGCTGAAGCCTCTTTTATCCTTAACAAACTTTTTTTCAATAATCAACTTTTAGAATGAGCAATACCTAATGGGTCTGTTCAATCGACAAGTATGTAATCTAAATGAATTTAAGTTTGCTTTTGAATCTAATGGGCCAGTTCAACTAACAAGTGTTTTTAATAATAATTTTTCGGATTAGCAATACCTAATGGGCTATTACAATCGATGAGAAAGTACTTTAAATAAATTTGAGGTTAAGTTTTGGGATCTAATGGGCGAGTTCAACTAACAATCTGAATCCGGCCATGATGCCATGGGCTTTCGGGTTTTTTTTCGGTGGTGGTGGTTGCTGTTGGGGTGGGGGTGGGGATGGGGGTGGAGTTTTGACTCTTTTGATCAAAAGCCATAAGTAAGTTGAAAAGATAGACTCATACCTCAAATAGCTAAGTATATATATGTACAAGTCACAATCTTGTATTGTAAGATATTATTTTGTAAATTTATCTTCTATAAAATAGTGTGCAAGATTACATTTGCTTTTTTACTAAATATCCGAAAATTTTGAATTTTAAATACATCTGGGTGTATGAATTTAAATAATTTACTTGTTTTTTAGTTCAAAATTTGAATGTAAGTATTAAATTATTTATTTTTTAAATAAAACATATTTAAAAACTAATATTTGTATTTTTATATTTTTAGAATTTTAAATATTAAATAAATAAGAAAATCTTAAATTTTGTTTATATATATATATATAAGATACATTGATAAATTAAAATTAAAATAAAATAAAACTGTATTAAAAATTTTTAAGTTGTATAGTTCTTCGATGAAAAATGCACCTATCTTGAAAAAGAAAAAGAAAGTATTAGATTTTTAAATAGATAAGTTTGTAAATAAACTTACTAGGTAAGGATATTTTTGTTAATATATTCTATTAGACTTTTAGATTTTTAATATTCAAACAAAAGGTTAAAATATATTTATTTTTTTATCAAAACGTGTTTTAAAAAGTCTATTAAATTAAAAAATAATAATTTTAATTATTTAAAATAAACAAATTCAGATAATTAAATATTACAATAAAAAATAAACTGGATTTACATCTTACAAAACATCTTGTTTGCAAGTTATTATTGTGTAAAATATACTGCAAATAAGCTATTGTATAATAGTGATTAAAGATTAAAAAATTTGACAATTTTAAATGATTAAATAAATAAGGTCAAAACTTACTGTATGGATTTTATTTTATTTTTAAAATCAAATCGTTCAAAAAGTTTAGATTATGAAGAGACTTGGAAGACGTGTAAGGATAGACATGTTTGTTTTAGACGAAGAATAAACGGGTTATTTTTTATAATTAAAATTGGATTTATTTTAGAACAGTATAATTTTAATTTATTAATTTTTTCCATTTAGAAAACTCCCCACTCTACAATCATGGCCTAATAATGAAGAACTTGAAAGATTTCGAGCCCTTTGAACTGCACAACGTAGATGGACTCGGTTCAAATATTCAATAACATCAAGCCTTTTAAACTATAAACAGGGAAAAACACATTCATCCAACTCTTGGAATTCGGATCGGGTTGTCCTGGTGGCATTGAATTTGTTAATTAACAATAATAACTTCACACTTTTCAATGTCTAGCTTAAACACAGTTGGACGTGGGCCGAGTGACTGAGGCAAGATTTCAACTCAAAAACTTCAATTTTCTGAAATACGCAAGCACACTCCTTGCAATCTACAATTTTGTGAAATTTATAGCACATACTGTGCAACACACCATGGCAAACATGGAATGTCTTATATTACAACTGAGCATAGTAATAATAATCTATTATTTAAAAATGATAAACTAGTTTTAATAATTAATCTTTTACAAAAATATGTATATAGTCACCTTGTCCTGGACAAGTTTTCACATAAATTACTACGTAATTCATATGTTAATTGTTTGTACCATCGCTACGGACACGAAAATTGTTATCAATAATAACTCTTTGGAGCTCAAATTAAGGGTCGCATAATTTGAGTATCAACTAAATTTTACATTGATTAAACGAATTAATATGCTGCTATCATTTTCTTCGATGAATATTACAGCACTTCCATAAACTCTATGAACCTTGAATTCTGAAGTACTTTAATTTTCAATCTCTTTTAATTGGCCTTATTGAGCATGGCACAAATGGATTGAGGATTCTGGTTAGTATATATTAAAGGATACATGTATGCTTTGCAGGCGAAAAAGCTATATATAAATAATGATTCCTCCTTTTCCCTTTTTACTTTTCTTGGGGTCGATGCTAATGTTTAAAGTTCACTTTAGAGACCTACATCAGAAGCTCACGTCCCTCTATAGGGATTTTCAGATGTACTTAGTAGCCCTTATTCTTCTAATGTGTCTTGATTTAAAAAAAAAAAAAATTACCTTCTCTTCCTTATTGATGATGTTAGTTATGGTAGATGTTGTACTTTAATGATTTTGTCGCTTTCAAAGATTTCAGATTCTCTCAATTATTAAGAATATATGATTCTTATTGATAATTCATGAGTTGCAGAAATATATAGTAGAATACACAGAACAGATAACTGGACTTAGACTGAATTTATTAATTTCATTCTAGCTGCTTGTGAAAACCTATGGTCCTGTGTAAGGATAATATAATACTTAACTGGAAAGAGTATGAAAATGAGAAGAAAGAATAATTCTTCAATATCTTGTTAAAATGAAGAGTAAGTAAATCCCAGAATTTGAGTTGTCGCAGTATATACGCAAACTTGTTGCGTTCCTCTTTTAAATATGAAGGTGGAGCACAAGGAAGGAAACAGTAAAAACTACATAGAAAATGAGATTACTTGTACCTTCATTTATGATATTTTGCACATGCCAGTCATCATTTGCATCTGCTGTGTATCAATCTTCAGTTCTTATATAATTCATCTGTTGTATTTGTATGTGAATTATAGATCCCTTATATCACAGGAAGTAATATATATATATATATATATATATATATATATATATATATATATGCCTCTCGTAGTCTCGTACCAATACCAAACCCTAATAAACTGATTATATTTGAATCGTGATTCCTTTCTTTCAGTTTTTCTTTTTTCTCGGGTTTTGTCGGAAACATGTTGATGATGATCATACCTGCAGTTTGTTCTTCCTTGTGATTATACTTCGTGAATAATATCCATTGCAGAGGTAATCAACAGATAATTAAGTAGCTAGTTGATGCGGAAATATCACATGGATGTTACATTTAGACGATAGTTATTGTTTGAAAATGAGAGAACGGACACGCTCAACGCCTTTACAACGCTCACGCACAATGGATGGAATGGAAATACGTGCCCACATTTTAAACACATCACATGGGATGATGCAATCTTGAGGCTCTTGTATGCGTTGTGGGGCTCACTATTTGCATGTTATTGCTGCAATTTGTGCAATTATTATTACTGTTGGATTGAGATTTGTTCGGTTGGTATTGCTGCTTAATGCTAGTGAACTCCACTCAACAAAGACGTATTTGATGAATCTTGATTAGCGTCACTGGTGGCCAGTAACATCATGCTTACGTTATCGGCTAGATATAATGATCATTTTGCCACCAAGGTTTTGTATGAGTGGGCTCCTCTAGTCTCTTATTTTCAACCATATAGAATTCAATTTCCTATCATGGTGTTTCTGATTTCAGTGGGGTTTCCATTGGCATTCTTAAATTCGATTAGCAATGTAATTATGATGCTTTGCATATCAAATCTTAATCATAGGTCTTCTTTATTTCAAATTATTTAGCATTAAAACTGCCTATGGGAGAGAATGAACCCATTCCTTGTACCAATGGGTCTGAAATGTTTCTATTTATGAGGATAACCTCGGTCAGACCCTATTCTTCTATCTTTTCTGTGACTGTAATTCATGATATTCATTTTTTGTCTATTTCTAAAATGAAATGATGCACAGAAAGAAGTGTTACTGACAAGCTTGCCGTTGTAGTTAACGCCTGCTTTCATGCATGTGGGCACATATCATGTTACCATGTTAAACTTTCATCAACACTTGTCATTGATGATGTCAGACTAATCTCTTCATTTGAAATCATTTAACATGTGATGTAAGAAGTTATCATGGGCCGTAATGGGCTTGGAGCCATTGCTCATCACATAATTTTCAAATTACACTACCTTTTTTTCAGTCTTGGTATTCAAATTCAAGCCTCAATGGGGCCCCCACTTCCTTCCGATATTCCTTTGTTCTCTTGACTTCAAAGGAAATATCAATTATTTTACATTGAAATATTGCACTTTCCCATTTAATTGGTAATGGAAAGAGTCAGAATTTTCACATTAGGACATATTCAATTTTAAAATATTATAATCATAATTGTTATAAATTAATAATTATTATAAAGTAAAACTTAAAATATACATATTTTATTAAAAATTAATATTGGATAAAATTTTTTGTAATTTTATTTTTTAAAATTGAACGAGAATCAACAATACTAAGTATGTTCTTAACCGCATGCGTAAAGCAAAAATGAGATAATTCTCAACCAATTAAGATAAACATGTTCTTCATTTACTCGTGACTCTTTCCAGCTAATCTTTAAAACAATTCTTTTCATTCATCTCATATATATTGGAATTAATAACTAGATTAGTACAATAATTAATTGCAATTAACAGATTGAGAAAAAAAAAAAGAAGTAAGCATAGTACAACATGTCGTAAAAGCCCATTAAAAGCTTCTTCAATTCAATGATTATTGAATCAATGTAAATCTCGTTCACAATCACAACCCACTCTTTCTTGTAAAGATTATGCCGATTTGACTTTATGTCGGTGAACTCCAGTCTATTGTTGCATGAATTAGCTAAAAGTAAGGTCGGTGTTCCTGGTTCTACACGATTATTGTGCCGGCAATTGAATTTACTAATTTCGACAATAATTAAGCGCTAATTGCGTGGTTAGTTGAAATAATAGACTCCAATAGGGATGGACTGCATGATCTAAATTCCTCTGCTTCGGTCAAATATTTGTGGAATTAATAAGATGGTAAACACGCCGACCTCACATGAACTGTTATTGACTTATGAGCTAAGCGTTGAAGTGGAAGTGAGCAACCCGCCCTAGGATCCATTTCCAGAAAATTATATTCTTTCCTATTGTGCTGATTTATTTTATTTTTATTTTTATTTTATTAAATTGTAATACAATGGAATGAAGTGGAAGATCAAGAATCAAGATCCAGCTTGCGTTGGGTAGACGCGAAATGTGCGTTGATGTGTATTTGAATATTAAATTCACACTTGCATTAAGATAATCAAGGTTGTGACATATGATTCAAAATAATATATAATTGTATTGGCAATAGAGTCAAAAATAACTTTGAGTGTCATGTTGTTTGTGAGAGAAAATTTGAGATCTGAATTTTGAAAATTGAGTATTTATTACAAAACATACGTGTGTTATGAATTTCTGTTTAATTTTAAAAGTAAAGATATAAAAAAGATTTAATAACATTAATTTTTAGTAGAATTTACTTATTCTTTTAATTAATATTGAATATTTAGAGATATAACAATTATGTGACAGTAACACTTAATTATTAAAATATTTTTAATTAATTATGTTATTAATAATTATTAATAAATTATTATTTGAGAGTAACGTTATTTATCCTAAATTTTTTATTCAAAAATACATTTCATTTTAGGTGACATGCATTTATTAAATAATAAAATTATAAAAATTTATTATTTAAATTATAAATACATTCTAATCATTTTTCATTATATATATATATATTGCATTTTGATATGAAAAATTTGATGTCAATAATGTTATTAATTATTTAAATGTTCATTAGAATGACAATAATAAATTAACAGTGGTCAATTGATTATTAGAAAATAACTCAAAGTCGTTCTTGATTTAAGTTTTTATTAAACAAAATTCACTGCAACTAATAAGTAATAAAAAATATATATAATAAAAAAATAAATATTAATTTTTATAATTATATAAATACAGGCGTTAAAATTTAATGTTGAATCAACATTAAATTTTAACTCATGATAAATAAATAAAGAAAGAAAGAAAGAAAAAGAAAAAGAAAGCGCCAATGTCGTTCGATTGGAATTTTGCAAAATAAATTAGGCAAGCATGAAGTTACCCCACAATAGCAGCTTTTCTCTTTTTATTATTATTTTCTTTGATAAACTTTGTATCACGCAAAATGGCATGAAATCTATAATGGCAATTGTACCGTGGAAATTTAGGTACGGAGGTAAATGTTTCTGTTTTGCCAAAATTGCTTGTTTGCAGGGCGGGCCTTTTATCGGGAATGTATCGCGTAAATGCATAGTGCGGGCCATTGGATTGCATTGAGTGACATATCCAAATGGATGGCCACCATTTCTCTTAGTTATAAATTTGGAAATTGGAAGTATGAATTCAAGTGACATTTACTAACTCGAAGAGAATATTAATCAACAAAATGAGGAATTGACTTGGAGTCTCCTTTGTTTTTAATATCTAACTTGCAAAAAGAAAAAGAAATGAAGACATGTGTATTGAATTGTCGTAATACTCCAACAAATGTTCAATTTTGATGTTATAGAACTACAATTATAGCTAAAATCCATTTTAAAAAAAATCACGTAATTTTTTTATCGTTAATTGGAGGGCAAGAAGGTCAGGGTTGCATTACTGTATTTATAATTATTATAATTTTTCTGTTATAAATTATAATATAAAATATAAAATATAAAAGTATAAGCTGAAATTAAATGTGCCATAATATAGCTCTAATTTAAATTGTTTTCTGTGTGCTTTGATATCATTCGCTTTTTTAAAGTGTATTCAATGGTTATAAAAGCTATTCAATTTAATAAAATAATATATTTTTTTTTTAGAGAAAAGAGAGAAAAAAACAGAAATAATACGTAAATAAAATTAGAAATCTCAACCATTAGCATTAGGTCCGATCACACCGTACATGATGCCACGAATAGACGATACAAAAATCTCGGTTCGTAAAGAACACTGTGACAAATAGTGTCGGTCCCACACGATAGAAACCCAACTAGCGAGAACCGGGCCGCGTTCTTCCCACTTCTTCCCGCACAAAAATTTAACTCCGCGTTTACAACCGAGCACTCCGAGACCCGTCAACACCAACGCTAACAAACAAATTCATCAAGAGTCGCCATAAAATGACAATCTGATTCTCCGCATCATATATAAACAAAACGTTCCATTTGCAACTGACACGTCACCTATTTTGTAGACCGAAGGAGAAACGCGGAAACATGGACCCATATTTACCACTAATTTTGATTGAAATTACGGGTACGAAAAAAAATTTGATTCTCATCTCATATGACGGTGAAAACTCTCTCCCTCTCAAAAGATATATTAAAAAGTTTAAAATAAAAAAATAAAAATATTTACCATTCTTTAACAGTTAAAGAATGATAAATATTGATATATAATATATTTTTTTCCCTCTTGTCGGCTTCCCTTTCGATCTATCCATGAATTATTATTTATACTCACGTCCTATTGGTTTTAAATTTTAATTTCATTTGTCCTTTCAATAGTTGATCCAATACATTCCTTTACCAATCAAAATCCTTCGCGTCATTTATAATAAGATGTTTAATGACGAAACTTGTGTGAGAACACTAGTACTGCTCCACATGTAACGAGATTCCCCTTGTAATTCTCAGAGCAAAATTATTTTTTCTCGACGCTATCTGTAAAAGAGTGGCCTCACCCACAAGACCCATCATTTTTTCTTTTTTTATTACATTTAAATTCCATATAAATTAATTATAGTAATAATTATTTCTCTTAAATAATAAACATAAAATATTCTCAGCTTATGCTAGGAATGATTACCGTCAGTAATTACGAGTTGAAATCTGTCCTAAGATTTGATCATTTGAAATCCCTCAAAAAAGCACCATTATTATTGTGTCTTTATTAGCTAAATTTTAAATTTTATAGCCTATACCCTAACCATTTTAAAAAACAAAATAAATAAATAATCAATAGGGTTGTGACTCATGTCTCCTCATAATAAATACGTGGAGCCACACAGAAAATTATGAAAACAACAACAATAATTAAATATGAATAATATGCTGTCAGTTAATTTCAATGCAAGTCAAATGGCATCTTATAAAATCAATTAATAATAGGATTAAAATTCGGTGTTAAGTAAATGCTCATGGTTTAACGATAGTTTAAGAGAGTCTGTTTCCAGGAAGTTACGCGGCCCGTAATAATTTTGCTGAAAAAATTTCAGCCCCTCAGGAAAGGGAATTGAAAAAGTACACGGCCTTAAGTGGTGGTGGCATTAATGGTTGCATCATTATTTTAAGTGACGACGTGAAAATTCTTATAAATAAATAAATAAATATGTATAAAAGCAGAAAGCCTACAGCTTTCGCGAGTTCTGTCGTGATAGGATCTATACAAAATTTCTTCTCTCACGCCCTCTCGCTCAAGTGGAGAGAGAGAAGTTTGAGATATTGAGCGAGCTAATCGGAGCTACTCGGAGCTAAAGAAGACAACCCAAGTCGTGGACTACTGGCAATGAACAACAAAGGGTGCTTACTTTTTGTTGCCTAAACAAACCATTGATGAAATTCTTCTAATTTTGCGGGCTTCTGTTTCTCGTTCTATTCGTTATCTTCACTGATAATATCACTTGAGGTAGTATTTCTCATCAAATTGCTATTGGCACTGCTTCGCTTTTGTTAGATTGATTTGTTTTTTTCTTTTTCTGATTCACTTTAGCAAATGATACGTTATGTTTCTTTCTTCAGCTTTTCTTATTTGACTGTGTACTGATCTGAAATGAGTTCTTATATTTTTCTGGGTTAGGTTTAGATTTTAGTAGTAGGAATTAATTTGAATTGAATTTCAGTGGAGATGAACTAGAAACTTACTAAAAGGGGTTTTTATATTGTGCTGTCTTGAAGTGTATTAGACTTCCTTGAGCACTTCTGTTCCTCAAATCTAATTTCAGTGTCCTTCTCTCATCTGGCTGTACTCTGAAATTCTTTAGTGCTGTGTTAGTAGACCTATTACATAAACTGGGACTGATCTTATGTTTGTGATACCGTTTTCTGATGTTCTTACTTACTAAATTAAAAGTCTAAATCATTTTAGGATTAAAGCTTTTCTGTGTTGAGCCCGTTTAAAGGAAAACTTATGAGGAGATCTTTTCTTCATAGAAGTTCACTGTTTTACTGAAATTTTTACTGCTTAAGTGACGAAGTTAGATTACTAATTTCATTTGTTCGCTGTTTATCTGTTTCCTTTTGTCCTTCATTCTTTTATTCTTGGGGTTCCAGATTATAGAAAATGTCAAGGCCTCTCCTTAGAGGTGTATCTGGTATGCGGATCTCCAGTAACGGCCATGATTCATGGGATCCTGAGTTGAAAAATAGAACAGAGAAGGAAGATTTGGATAAAGATCGCGCTGCCGATCAAAGCTATATATCCTCAAGGTTCCCTTTTTGGTTTCTTTCCCATGATAACATTAATTCTCCTTCCAAATATGGTGTTAGTGAAAATGGTTTTGCCTCTGATCTTTTCAGCACTGGAACTCCAAGGAGCCGGCACAACCTTACAATGCTATTTTTGAAGTTCAGTTTAGTTGTGATTGTTATTCTGGCTCTTGCTGGATCGTTTTGGTGGGCAATTTCAATTTCAACCTTGTCCAGAGGTCACATATATCATGGCTATAGGAGGCTCCAAGAGCAACTTGTATCAGATTTGTGGGATATTGGGGAGATTTCTCTTGGTTCTTCAATGTCAAAAGACATGGAATTTTGTTCTGAGGAGTATGAAAATTATGTCCCTTGCTTCAATGATTCTCAGAATCTTGCTTTGGGTTATTCTAATGGTGATGAGTTTGATCGACACTGTGGACATGAGTTGAAGCAAAATTGTTTAGTTCTTCCACCTGTAAACTATAAGATTCCACTTAGGTGGCCAGTGGGAAGAGATGTTATCTGGGTTGCAAATGTTAAAATTACAGGACAGGAGGTACTTTCCTCTGGCAGCTTGACCAAGAGGTTAGCAATGATTTCTTTTATTACTAAGTAATCATTTTGATTTTTTTTTTTTCAGTTTATTTGAAATAATCTCATGCATTAGCAGGATGATGATGTTGGAGGAAGATCAGATTTCCTTTCGGTCAGCCTCACTTATGTTTGATGGAGTTGAAGACTACTCACATCAAATTGCAGAAATGATTGGGCTGAGGAATGAATCTAATTTCATACAGGCTGGGGTAAGTATGATTACTCCATGTTGGGATATGACTCTTTTCAATTTGATACCATCCGATTATTTTTTCTAAATTGACTCTGATTGTATTGTAAAGCTCAAAATGAAGTTTTGCCTTTCTTGGCCTTGTGAACACTTAAACAACACAGTCTTTTTGATCCTATTATGTGGTAGCGTGCATTGATGTTCACATTATTTTGTAGATGATGTCAAAAATGGTCAAATTGCCCAGGTAAACGGCACAGAATGGGCGGACACTACTAACCACAAACCTAGTTCTCTATGCTTTTTTGCTCGAGACATTCTGTAGTTGTTCCATACCTTCTACGTTCTTAGTCTTTGCTCTAGTCCAATCCCTGCTAAAACTTTTTTTAATGCACCAGACACAAGATAGATCTTCCAAAGAACAAGGCTTTTTTCGAATAAGCTGATTCATTTGAGACCCTGCTATCTTGATAGATTATGATTATGCCACTGAACACAATTAATATTCCAAATTTAGTCTACTTATTACCGATCCTGATATATGGATGTTATCAGATTCTTAACCACTCTCTCTTATGTATAATAAGTAAATGTCAATGTTAAATTTTGCAGGTAAGAACCATCTTGGATATAGGATGTGGTTATGGTAGCTTTGGAGCGCATCTCTCTTCCAAACAGATCTTAACGATGTGCATTGCAAATTATGAGTCCTCAGGTAGTCAAGTTCAACTGACACTCGAAAGAGGGCTTCCTGCAATGATTGGGGCTTTTACGTCAAGGCAGTTGCCATATCCATCACTTTCTTTTGATGTGCTGCATTGTGCACGCTGTGGCATTGACTGGGACCAAAAAGGTGAGTGCCAGAATTTAGGTCAAAATAACACTTTATATAATACAGGGGGTTAATGATTAAACATGTAAATGCCTATCCACTTCAACAGTTGTTGACTTATATAATAGATGGTTTAAGACTGTTCATCATGTTCTTTTATTTTTGAGTGGTTAATTTGCTTAATAAGGATTACACCTCTATGCAAACAGAGATTTGAAGTTACTGGAGAGGATATAGGTGCCATGCTAATGTATTCTGCGACATGGTATAATTGTTTGTTTGAATTAACTATTAATTTCAATTAATTGTTAAAGTTTGTGTACTGCAGTCTTTTGTTAGGCAAGCTTGTCAAAGGTTTCATTTTGTTTTTTCGGTTCACCTGAGTATCTTTTTTACAATTATTGTTATAGATTGTTTGGTCCAATTGTATCATGAAGAAATTAGTTCATGTTATTCTTGTGCTCCGATTATGTAATTTTGCTATTATCCTTATGTCTACTTTTTTAAATCATTGAATTAAATCTTTATTTTATTTGCTGCTATGTGGGACAGATGGAATTCTCGTAATTGAAGTTGACAGAGTTTTGAAGCCTGGTGGATACTTTGTTTGGACTTCACCACTTACCAGTCCTCAAGGTTTTCTCCGTAAGAAGGAGAATCAGAAGAGGTGGAACTTTGTTCGTGATTTTGCGGAAAAACTCTGTTGGGAGTTGTTGTCACAGCAAGATGAAACTGTTGTATGGAAAAAGACTAGTAAAGCGAGTTGTTATGGTTCTAGGTGAGGAAACAATCATGATTGTAGTTGTTTATGTATATTTACCACTGTATATAATCTTTTAAAACGTAACTATACTGAATTGAGTACATATATGATATGCACATGGTATCTTTGAGCATCTGAGAATATTAGGTGGTGTTACATTTTGATATCGACTGTTTGTATGTCTAGGACGCCTGGTTCTGGCCCTTCCATCTGCAGTAAAGGCCATGATGTTGAATCTCCATATTATCGACCTCTCCAATCCTGTATAGGAGGAACACAAAGCCGCCGATGGACTCCTATTGAAGAGAGGAGAACCTGGCCTTCTAGGGTTAACTTAAACAAGAAGGAGCTTGCTGTATATGGTAATTGTTATGCTTTACAAGATGCCTAAAACAACATGATAAGAAAAAGTATTTTGTTCTATGAAAACATTTTCCCTGTTATATTATCTGCCTTAATTATATACATATTTCTAATGTTTTAACAGGTGTACATACAGAAGAGTTCAGTGAGGATACTGAAAATTGGAAAACGGCAGTCAGTAACTATTGGTCTCTTCTGTCACCAATTATATTTTCAGATCATCCGAAGAGACCTGGTGATGAGGATCCTTCACCGCCTTACAACATGGTCAGAAATGTGCTAGACATGAATGCTCATTTTGGTGGGTTCAACTCTGCCTTATTGGAGAAAGGGAAGTCTGTTTGGGTCATGAATGTGGTCCCAACCATT
>JAWDEX010196427.1:0-12059 GCA_035221805.1 Trichilia hirta
CATTTGTTAGTAATACTTACTATATAAGCTATATCAGGTCGTATACATAGCATAGTATACATCAAGCTATCTGTAGCTGATACATATAAAATACTATACCTCTATTGTTACTCTTTATCGATCGTTGGACATATATGTCGTAAGAGATAAAGGTCTTGATTAAAGGGTAGGAGACCTCTCGTAGAGTTCTTTATATTGAACTTTTTTAATGTATAACTTTTAAGATAATTCAATTATCCTCTTCGATCTATCTCTATAGATATGAATTCTAAGAATATAAGTTGTATCTCCTAAATCTTTTATAGAAAAAGTTCTAGATAGCCATATGTTGACTTTTGTCATAATACACACGTCATTACCCATCAATAATATGTTATCTACATATAATATCAAAAACATAATCGCATAATTTTTAATCTATTTATAAACACTAGGCTCATTTGAATTTTTGACAAAATCAAACGCTTTTACTATTTTATCAAATCGGATGTTTCAATTTTTCAAGGCTTGCTTTAATTAATAAATAGATTGATGTAACTTACATACTTTATCTGATTAAGCAGTAGACACAAAACTAATTGACTATTCCATAAATAGGTTTTTCTTAATATATTTATTAAGGAATACTGTCTTGACATCCATCTGCCAAATTTTATAATCATAGTATGCAGCTATAGCTAGCATAATTCGAATAGATTTTATCATATTTATGGGCAAAAAGGTCTCCTCATAATCCACTCCTGATTTTGAGTATAATCCTTTGCAGCTAACTGTGTTTTATAGGTCTCTACCTGTTCATTCTTACCAATCTTTTTGTTAAAGATTTATTTATTATCAATAGAAACATAAAAAGATCCATTTCTGAGTGCCTAGACTTGATTTATATGCATAAAATCCATTTTAGATTTCATCACCTCTAGCTATCTTTTTGAATCTCCATTTAAGATTGCCTCTTCATAAGTTCTAAAATCATCTTCATGATATAATCTATAGCTCTCACTAAATAAGATTTAAAATCTTACTCATTGAAAAATTCATATCTCTCTGGTACTATAAAAATTCTAAAAGATTTTTGAGTTAGAACTATATTAAATTTAATTGAAGTCTATTGACTAGTTGTTTTAGTTTCACTTTGGTCATATTGAGATTTAAAAGACTCTTTTTTTAATTCAATCTCCCTACCTATACCTCTTTTTTCTAGAAACTTTTTCTCTAAGAAATGTGCATTTCTACTGATCAAAACTCTTTGATCAAATAAAAAGTAAACTATCTTTAAGATATTTAATAAACCAACTTATCTCTAATTTGACATCAAATTTATCAGATTTGATCAACTTAACATATGCAAGACAACCCCAGACTTTTATATAATTTAAACTGGATCTCCTATCATATCATATTTTATATAAAGTCTTTTGAACTGATTTAAAAGGAACTTTGTTAAGAATATGTGCAGCAGTCTGCAAAGCATATTCTCATAAATATAATGATAAATCTGTAAAACTACTATCGATCGCACCATATCTAATAAAATACGATTTTTTCTTTTTACTACACTATTATATTGAGGTATATATAGAGGTGTTATTTACGAGACAATTTTATTTTCTTTTAAGAATTCTTGAAATTTAGTACTTAAATATTCACCTCAACGATCAGATCGCAGAACTTTTATATCTTTTTCTATTTAGTTTTCTACTTTATTTTTGAATTTTCTAACTTTTCAAAGGATTCAAATTTGTATTTCATTAAATACATATACCCATACCAGATATATCATTAGTAAAGATAATAAAGTAATTAAAATCTCCTCTAACTATAGTACTGAATGGTCTACATACATTAGTATATACAAGATTTAACAGTTTATTTGACCTATCACCTTTATTTTTAAAGGGCGATTTGGTTATTTTTTCTTAAAGATATAACTCACACATCGAAATGGGTTCAGAACTTAATAAAATTAATATTTCATTAGTTTTAAGTTGAGTGAGTCGCCTGTCTCTTATATAGCCTAATATGTGATATCACAGAACTTTAGGATTAATCTCATCTCGAATTTTTTTATTCGTAATAAAAGATAATGAATAACTGTTATTCATTTGAAGGATATATAAATTATTTATATTAATTGCTTTGCTAACACATATATTTTTAAAATGCAATGTACATTCATTTTTATTAAACTATATAAATAATTATTATTACAAAATATAGATACAGAAATGATGTTTCGTATAGCAGAAGCAAAATACAAAATATTCTCTAATTTTATAATGTGTCTAAATGGCAGTTGTAGTCTACAGAAGCTTACATAAGTGACAATAACTGTTACTCTATTCCTCATCCTTAAAACGATCCTATCACTAAATAGTGCAGAACTATTCTGCAGTACCTGCAATGACACATGAAAATAAGAAGTAGTAGTTGAGTCAAGTACTCATGAATGAATATCTGAATTAACACTTAATTCATATTCAATCACAAAACTGCTATACATACCTGTCTTAGTCTTCTCAAGACTATTGAGATATTAAGGATAGTTTTTTTTTTAATGTCCTTCCTGCTCACAATGAAAATACTTTCTTTTGGACTATTTTATTTTAGACTGTTTATGAGATAAAGCCTTCTTGACGTTCTTTTTATTAGGTCCAGCCTTTGAATCTTAAGATAAAAGATGTGGCCTTTTATTAGTCCTACTAATAGTGGTCATATAGACATTTTTATGTCCCTTACCTTTACTATTCTACTTATAATACTCATGCAGATTATTGAGCAACTCAGAAAAGTACGTTCAATCCTATTTAAATTGAGATTAGTAATAAAATCTTTAAAACTGGACGAGAGTGATTGTAAAATCAAATTTACTCTTAGACTATAGGGCATTCTAATATCCTATGCATATAACTGCCATAGCATATTAATCATCTTAATGACATAATCATTAGACGACATTTTCTCCTTAAGTTTCATACTAAACAAGGTAATACACATTCCATACTTGATAACACGAGAATTTTTCTCATACAACTCTTGTAGAGATCTGAGTATCTTATATATAGATTGCATACTCTCATGTCGTTCTTATAACTCTCAATTTATAGATGCTAATATGTATAGTCATACTCTACGATTATCAATATGCCATTTAGTGAAGGCTTCTTACTCTTTTCTAAAGGCATCCATCTCTAATAACATAGGCATCTCTGCTTCTAAAACATAATTTAAATTTTTAAATTCGAGAATAATTTTCAAATTCCTTAACCGGTCCTTCAAATTCGGTCCAATAAGTAAATTGTTATCTAAAATTTATTGAAACACATTTACTGATGACATTTTATATCACTGAGAGAAAATTAGAAAATACTTGAGAAAGACAGTTTGTCAGTATATTGAATTACAAATAAAGTATATAAATTTAATAATTGAATATAATCATATATTGTGCTAATCAAATTAGCTCCCACTATATAATTTAAATCTCATACTCCTTAAAATAGGATTTAAAAATTTTGTAAGATTTTGTTAAAAGTTAGTGGGTATCAAATTCTCATTTAAAATTAATTAATCTCACCTGATAGAATTCTTGGTCAATTATTTTAAATGAGTAAAAAACACTTTTTTTTGTTGTATCTTATATAGGACTCGATATTTCTCCTTATCCTAATTTCAGACACCTCATATGATAAAATTCTTGGTGTCTTACACTAGTCATATTCAAACTATTGTACCTTTTTAATAATATTCTTATCCCAATCTCATATAATAGAATCTTGGTTAAGATTCGAATATTATTGAGAACTAAATAACTCAATTCGATCACACAAATCCCATACCCCTCACATAATAAAAATCTTAGAGTAAAAAATTTATATGAAAGAATCATTAGTTATCTTATAATAGAAGGTAAATATATAATAATTATAAGGAGTCATTTTTCTCTTTTAATTATCCACATCACATGTGATAATTATTTCTCTCTCATTACAGCTGTTTTTATAGAACACTATATTTATAGCCAAGCTTATTAATACCCTTTTTTGTCATATAAGAACTTTATACTTGATCAATTTTACTCACATATCATATAAGCAAGTGATTTTCAAAATCAAGCTAAAGTTACTATTTATATAAATAGTAATACTATTCATAAGCCCAGCAAAATTCATTTGTCAAACAAATAATTTTGTTGATTTGTAGTTTGAATTATTT
The DNA here is from genome assembly GCA_035221805.1 of Trichilia hirta. Classification (NCBI taxonomy): domain Eukaryota; kingdom Viridiplantae; phylum Streptophyta; class Magnoliopsida; order Sapindales; family Meliaceae; genus Trichilia; species Trichilia hirta. Next base: position 4,213 of record JAWDEX010196427.1, read on the forward strand.
GTCAAATAAACAATCACTTTTATGACTGAAATTTGAATTGTCAGAAATAATTTCGATAACTTGTTGAACCAATTCATCTAATTGTTCAAGTATTTAGATTTTTAAAAAATATATTAAATAATTTAATAATTATATTCGATATATAATATAAAAAATATAAAACAGGCCAATTGAATTAGTCATTAGTGTTAAAAAGGATATTTTGATTCAATTGAAAAAAAATTATGAAAATACCCCTCGTTAGGGTCTACCAACCATTAGTATATTTTTCAAAATTTTTTTTTTTAAAATTAAATTTTACAAATTAAGATCAAAAATACCTAAAAGTCAAATTGGAAAGCACAGAAAAAAAATTGGGCAGAAAATTATAAAATTAAGGTGTTCTTAACAAGTTCGAGGTGTACTTAGCACCTATACGCGGGTGTTGTCTTAGCACCCGCACGCGCCCCCTTTTGCTCCATCTGTCAATGCACCGCACGAGCCTTGCTTGCCTCCCATGCACTCAGGGCGCACACCCCTTGCACATCCCGTACACGCTCGTTATGCACAGTACGCTACAAGCCGAGCACAGTAATGCGCGCGACGTGCTGGCGCGTGCTTGTAAGCTAGGCCCACGTGTCCAATTTGCTAGCACACCTATGGTGCGCGCTTCTTACACACGCCCGATAGCTATCGGATAGCCGTCCCTGCTCCATCGTTTTTGGCCTAAAAATTACCAAAAACTCAATTTTTTCAGCAGTTTTTCAACACAAACACAATAAAAACACATTCTTATCCATGTCTACTATCTCAAAATAATAAAATTGGTATAAAAACTATCAAATCAGATTAAAATTCAATTTGACAAAATTTAACCTAAATACAATTTTAATATAACTTCTACATGCAATTGACACACAATCATACTCTAATACCACTGCTGTGTATTTGTGATCACATGCATACTATAAAATACAGCAAAAATAATAATTTTATCAAATTATTTATATTTTTTGTAAATTAAATACATTTAATTTATAATTATTAATCTTTAGTAATTCTCTGATGAAGTACAACACCAATAGTGTGAAGCCTTTGAGAAATTAAACACCTTTAATTTTCTGCTGATTAGCCAATTTGAGAGAGAAAATAGAGAGTTGAGAAGAGAAAGCAAAAATTGAAATGAAACAGCCTGAAAGAAGCAGCAAAGTTCTGCTTTTTTTTTTTTTAAATTTATGACAAATATCATTAGGACCCCTAAACTATAAAATATCATCTAGGTTTGTACTTAAAAAATATTATTTAGGCTTCTTGACTTTCAAAAATTATAAATTAATTTTAAATTTTATTTAAACATCTATATATTTATAGAATAATAAAATACTGTGATTTACTTTAAATCACAATGAGAGCAATTTCTCAAAATTTTTTTTATTAAACTATTTAACTCGTAAATAATTTACGATTTTTGGACAAATAATATCTCTAAGAGTGCTAACTCTCTTGCAGATATTATTTATACTCTCTCATAGCAAAAATAATTTCAGAGTTATCTTGTGACCTCCCAGATTCATTATGATGTTAGCTGTGAGTTAAAATCAATCTCATTGATCTTATTTCAAATTATTAGAATGCTCAACGACTATGGTTGATATCTAGTAATGTGCTATAGCCCTTAACTCATAATAAAGAAAAATTTCATTGAACTTTATGTCTAATTATAGATTTTGTGTGAATAATCTCTTTTTGTTCGTCTAATCTCAACTAAATCAGGGCTTACGAATATTAAAACTTTTAATTTAATTTTATTTGGATAATTAGTCAGTACAAAATAAACTTGTCACTACAAATCTTTTGTATGACATTTGTGTTTTAGTCAAAGATTTTATTTTTAGTCATTTACTAATATTTGACTGGGAACTCAAATCTAGATCGAGTCAACAGTAACTCTAAATCTATTATATTGAGTCAATAAATTTTTTTTGATAATCATTTGCTTCTCGATATAAATAACACATGACCAAACTAATTTTTGTGTACAAGACGTGATTAGTCTTATATTTATACATCATATGAATTATATACATCTATACTGATTGAAAACCATAACATTCAAGGTCTGAAAAATAGTTAACACATTTTTATAATTTAATGATAATTTATTAACATCATATATTCATGTAATCTATCATACTTTGGTCATATTCAAATAATAGTTCTCTAACTATTATTTCATACTAATGTCCTAATGATATGACTATCATATTACTCATACTAATATTATCTTATGATGTTTATCGAAGACATTCAATATGCATCCTATATAATATTAATGCTCAATCGATATTACGTCTGTAAGAAATAATTTAGATAATCTAATTATCTTAAATGATTCATATGTATATTCTATCACTAATATGATTGGATAGAAGAAAAAGCATATACATATGAATTGAAATACTTTCATTATTAATAAAATATGTACAATACATATTCTACAGTAACTCAATATAATATATCTAAAATCAATAACACGAATGATTTTAGGGTATACAATACTAGCAATATCTTTTTATTTTTTTATCTTAATCAAGTGAAAGTTCATATGATATTAAAATTTTAAACTTGATATTTTATAAAATATCAATCAATATATCTTGAATATGCCCTTATAAACTGTGTGGCTTTTATTAAGCTCTACTGATAAATTTAATTTTAGACATTTATCAATATTTGTTAAGAAACTCAAATTAGGATAAAGTCAGTAGGTATTCTTAATCCTATTAAACGGGTCAACAGATCTCTTTTTGACTATCATTCGAACTCTTATATAAATAACGTATAACCAAATTGATTTTATTGTACAAAGTATCATTAGCCTAATACTTATACACTATATAAATTATACGCATATATACAAGATTTAATTCTAATGTCTTGGGTTAAAGGATTACTTTATAGACTAATATAATATATCGATATATTATTGACTATATGTAAATTTGGTCATATTCAAAAACTAGTTGTCTAATTGTTAATCTATCCTAATGCTCTTATGACATGACTATTATTGTCAACTGTACTAATATCATCATAAAATATTTATCAACAATATTCAGTATGCCTATTATATGATACTATTGTATAATTAATATCACTTCTGTAGAAAATAATTTTTGATAATTTTTATTTAACAATTAAATAAATTATCTGAATATTTACATTCATATTTGATTTAATAAAAAAATAATATATATATGTGTGTGAGCGTGTGTGTGTGTGTGTGTGTGTGTGAATATAGAATTCTTTCTTTCATTTATTAATAAAGTAATACAAATTTATAACCTTTAAATTGACAACGTAAATAATTTTTAAAATATATACTAATAAATCAATGGTAAAAAGATCTCACAATTTGATCGACATTCTCTTTTGAGTTAATTGGTAGTGTTTAATCGTCGGTGAGATGGTTAAAATTTGTGACTGCATGGTGGCAGCAAACTAGGGTTAGGCTCCTTTTCTTTTGTCTTACCCCGACCAAAGTGGTTCAAACAGCAATAGCAACAAAAATATGAAATCCAAGGCAAAGTAGCAGCAAAATAATGGAGTTGGTAACAATGAAAAAGAGTTCTAAACCTGAAATGAAATTGATTGATTATTATGCTCAATAACCGTTCTAACAACGGCATATTATTGCATGAAAACAATTAATCCTAATCGATTCTCAAATTTGATATCATGTAAAAATATAAAGAAATTCTATAATTCTTATTATTTCTGCTTAATTGATATTAAGAACTTACATTTTTATATAAAACCAAACAAACACAAATAAGTACAATAAATGATTCCCTAATTAAAACTAATCCAAGCTTAACATAAATAAATATATTTTTAACAAGTTATGAAATTGAGATAATAGCATTAGCGTAGACTTCATCTATTTTTGCCGTTGATCATGTTTTACCTTGATACAGAGTATACTAGTTAAAAGATAAAAAATATTAAAAAGAAAAATTTGCCCAGCACATGTAATTTATTTGAAAGGAATCGTTCAGTCTCTATTTATGTAGGATGTCAGAGTTGAAAATGAAAATGATGCCAGTGAAGGCGCTGCATTCTTACTGTCATAAAAGTCAATGTCTGTGACTGTGAGACTAATATATTTTTGTCTATGAAATGGACATGTTACCGGAGCTTCTGTTTTGTATTGACCAACTCTGATTACTACGATGTTTTTCCGCGTCACGGAGTGTAAGAATTCTGACCAAGAAAGGCAGTCCCATTACGATTCTGTCTTGAAAAATGTTCCTCGGGCTCCTGACATTCCTATCAACGTGGAAACCTTCAATTTATTCTTTGAAATTGTTTCTTTTCCATCTCAAAAATGGCATTGTGATATGAGCTTTTGGAGCTTCAGGCCTTTACTGTTAATTCTTCTTTGAATATTGCTATTGTATATCCCCAACTTCCGTAATCCCAAATGAAGTTTTAGGTCTCTTATGCATTCAAAAAGAATTTCGTTTGTTTTGATGCTATCGATTTTGTCACCTGTACTACTAATTAGTCTATGTTTTAGTTTTGGTATTTGATGGTATTTAATTGGTTCCTCCATCGAAGAGAACACTGTCCTATTATATGCACAGGTTATATGGTCCCAGTGAAGCTGAGCTTGGGCATGGGCGTTTATCGTACGGAGGTGGGTTGAATTCCCATTCATTACATATTACCAAGTTTTTATAACATGCCTTCTAATCAACACTCATTTTATTTATAATAAAACCTGGTTTATGGATTGATTTTGTTCATGATATAACAGAGGAAAACAAACCTATTCTTCTTAATGTAGTCAGGCAAGCCGAACAATTACTAGTTAATGACCTGTAAGGTGTTTCTTTATTCTTGTAGTAATACTGATTTTATGGAAATTGAAGATTAAACTCCAATTTACTTAATATTCAGATCTGCCAATAAGGAATACTCGACCATTATAGGAATGGTCGAAGTCAACAAATTGAGTGCTAAGCTTATTTTTGGGGCTGACAGGTACGTAATTCATAATCTAACAACTATTTTATTTCATTTTATTTTGGTTTTCGATATTGCGAGTCTAATGTGAAATATATTTTACAAACTTGGATGCCATATGGTTTGGAATACTTTTCTCTTTTCTTTTTTTCAACTTTATGCCATGAGCTCTAGTTTCTTGGTTACTCTTTTCAATCATTTGGTTTTTACCAGGACTCTGATTTTAATTCCAAGATGGTTTTCTTTTGTTAATTGCTGCTTGGAGACAGTCCTGCCATCGATAACAGGCGGGAACACTGTCCAGGTTGCGGCGCACTACGGATTGGAGCTGACTTAGCGAAACATTATCACCAAGTAAGGCAGTCACTTCATTTTCCTTTTTGCTAACTTTTTCTTTCTGTTATGCATATTATGATCCATATCAGTTGACCTCTGACTACCTTGTTCCGCAGCACATAGCGTACATGTCCCAGCCTATGTATCAAAATCATCCAAATTTTTTCATTTGGCGGTGGCAAATGCACTGGGTCTATCTTGTCCGGCACGTGAACAGTGTCAACTCAAAATGTATATTCGTAAATCTGGCCCGGATTTGACCTATTTGATAGGTCGTGCACGTGGTCCTGGCCCGTTTAGTAATTATTTTAAAATATATATAATATACTATAAGATTTAATTATTTATTATATTTTTATTTTTTAAAATTATAAATTATATTTTCTCATAACCTTTTAATTATATTTCGTAGAAAAACTGAAAAATAGATTTCCTTACAATACATGTTTGTGCTGTTACGTTTGCGTAGAAATTGGAAAAACTGAAATATTAAACGCTATAGTTGAAATTTTATATTTTTATATAGCTAATGTCGTTCAGCTACGTCCATTTTCTTAGGCTAATCTGGTTCAGCTAGAAGCCCCTAGAACCAGAAGGCCAAGCCACGACTCGTATCTTTCACCAAGACAGTGTCGTGACGGGTGTAATAACCTCGACCCACGTGCCACCCAACCTTATCTCGCATCGAAAACAATAGCCATCTATCGCCAATCTTGTATTCAGATGGGAACAATTTCGCTGTAGGCCCAATTATTTATTTATTTTTTATTTGGATAAATAAAAGAATATAGTCATTCTTTTTAAAGAATTCGCCTCACTGTTTCATGTTGGTTATGAGTTAAAAACCCACTCTAAGATTATAGATAAATTATAATGAGTTATTAGTCAAATATAAAAGGAACTAAAGAGGCGAGCCATTAGTGAAACATTTATTTTAAAATTATAAACGAATTATTAATTAAATATAAACTGACTTAGAAAAGCGAGTTAATAATTAAATACTAATTTCAGGATCATACACAAACTATTAGTTAAACACAAACATGTTTAAAAAGCTTTGAGCTTTCTAACTTTAGGATTATACACTGAGTTAATGATCAAACATAAAAATATTTAAAAAAATTTTGAGTCTCTTAAATTATGCAACGCAATTAAGCTTGGTTTAAACACTTAAAAGGCTTCGACTTTTTGCATTATGAGTAAAAACACACTTTCAAAATTTGAGCTCGGGTTAATTAGCCAAATAAAATTGGTTGAAAACCAATTTAACATATTCTTGGGAGCTAAAATATAGGCAAAATTAGTTATTAAATTCTTAAATTAATTTAGTGGGCATACCTGGCATAATTCTTTTTTTAATTTTATTTAATTAATTAATTTTTTTAATTTTATTTTTGCCTGCATAATTATGAATTGATTATATGAATGTGGTGATAAAAATATATTTTTAAGACTTTAGTAATATATATATATATATATATATAATGAACTCTTTTTCCTATTTTTTTATTAAACTTACTGTAATTTTCAAGATAAACTCAAATTAAAGATAAAAAAAATAAAAATAAAAATGGAAGTAAGGAAAGTGGGGCCATCAAATTCTCCACCTTACGTCATCCAATATCAGAATTCAGACACCATCATCCGCCGCGTAAGCTTATAGAAACTTCAACGTTTATTTAAAAAGGCAACCGGAATAATCTGTAATCGTCAAATTCAACTCGTTCAATTTAGTATAAACAAAAGGATTCACAATTTACAAATAACAAAAAGCTAAAATGAGCACGGAGCTAACGTCAACTACCGGCCACGGTTCTTCTTCTTCGTCATCTTCACCAACTGATCGCAGACTAAACGCTCTGCTCAGACACCTCTCAGCGTGTAGGAGGGACCCTCAAAACACCATCTCGGCTTCTCCAACCTCCGCCAGTCAAAACGACTCCGTTTTCTCTCACGTTGTTCGCGCCCCTGAAGATCCCATTCTCGGGGTACCTTCTCTCTTTCACTTTCTGTTATATATAAATATATAATGATTTACAACTGACATATTGTGTTCTTTTTTTAAAGGTGACGGTTGCGTATAACAAGGATCCAAGCCCAGTTAAGTTGAATTTGGGAGTCGGTGCCTATCGAACTGAGGTAATTCAGTTTGTTGAAATAGGAAGAAATGAGTAATAATAGATCAATGTGGAATTCATCTAAAATTAAAGGATTGGTGGTGTTCGTTTATTTGTTTGTTTGTTTTGTGCGTAATAGGAAGGAAAGCCTCTTGTTTTGAATGTTGTGAGGAAAGCAGAGCAGCAGATTGTTAATGATAGGTCAGTTCCGTTCTCTTGTGACTTTTTTTGTTTATTGAAAAATTAGCACTTTATCAAGTTAAGAATTCACTTTAGTGTCATTTGTACCGTATGTAATATGTAGGTCACATGTTAAGGAATATCTTCCTATTGTTGGATTGGCTGAATTCAATAAATTGAGTGCTAAGCTCATTTTTGGTGCTGATA
>JAWDEX010196437.1:0-12059 GCA_035221805.1 Trichilia hirta
AGTCAAAACAGGTTTGATCCAATTTAGGGTTAATTTATAATTTCTTAAAATATAAGGGTCTAAGTGATATTTTATATTTATTATTTAAAGGCTTGTTGGACAAACTTTGAAATTTATTTGTTTTTAACTAAAAGTCTATGGGTACTTTATTAAATGAGTGAATATATATATATGTCCACTTTTTTAATTTTTGGATTAATTTTGATAATTATCAAATATTTAAAGGCTCTCATCTCTCTCTCTCTCTCTCTAAAAATTTGGCCAAGGCAAGAAGGCAATATTTGAGTTTGATTTCTGAGACTTTATGCTTTCAAGATTAATCTCTTCATCTCGAAGCTAATTATTAGCTTAATTCCATGTATTTTAAATTAATTTTTGAGAAAATTGATAAAGATGCATGATTTATTTAAATAAACCATAATTGCTATTCTTTCTCTTAATCAACACTATAAATAATATTAGAGTATGCTTATATGTTGATTGTATTCTTGATTGATGGTTGAAATTAAAAGATTTTGATTTGGGTTTGAATTTAGAAAGTTAGGGTTTATGGAACAATTATTGTTCTAGCTTGGTTTTAATGGAGAATATGATGAATAATTCAATATCTTGATGTGCTAATATGATTAGTGTAGTCATATGATAATTTTGGGGCCATAAAAGTTTGATTTCATATGATGAAATGATTATGGAACATGATTAATGCATATATGCATTTGGCCATGTTGATAGTTGATGATTAATTGTTATTTTCATGTCTTAACATCATGATTTAATATTATTTTATGAGATAAAATAATGTTAATGATGTTATGGAAGCCTAATTAAATTTGGCCATATTGGTTTCAATATGCAAATGTTGTGTTTTTTGATAATTATAGAATATATGGTTATTGATATTGATTAATGATCATTAATGCAAACAATTAATGGTTAATTGTAATATACTTATCATGAGGATCTTTGGACATGTTCATTTGATATTGCAAATGTTGCATTTTATTTCATAATGCAATATTTATTTGTTAAATATGCATTATGTTTAATGAAAGTTGATTATATGATAATTAATTTCATTAGGTTCTTGTTATTGTTTAATTTATTTGATGAATTTTAATTAGGTTAATGAACTTGTTGATGTGATTAATAAATGTTCAAATCAATAATTAATAACTAATTAATTTGATTAATTAGTTTATGGTATATATGTTAGTGTGTGTGTGTGTGTTATATGATAATATGTATATACATATATTGAATAATGTTTGAATGATAATATATGCTATTTGATACATGTTATTATCATTTATGCATAATATGCTATTGGTATTTAATTATGGATGGATAATGTCTAATTATAACATTAAAGTGTCAATGTTGATTTGACAATTTTTAATTGACCTAAAGTTTGACTTTAGGCTTATGGTTATCTAAATAATCATTATGGTTTTAATCTACTTATAATCCATTATCTGTAATATTTTTGCATGTTAATATTTCTTTGGTAAAATATGATTTGCCTATAGTTAATATGATTAATCTTAGATTTATTTATGTTTCTTTTTTTTTTATGATATCTCTTTTGTTAGAAGTTGCCAATTTTTTTTAATATTTTAGAAAATATTATGAACATTATTAAGGTTAGAAAATCATAGTTAATCTAATTTAGGTTATTTAATTTATTAGATAAATTAAATAATTGATACAAGCGACAAGATTACTAGCATGACCAATCAATCAGGCCAAACAAAGCAACTCAATCAATTATTGGTTGAAAAACTCAAATCGGTGAGTGATTCGATTAGTTGTTTGACAATTTTATCGAAATTGTTCCTAATAAATTCATTTTCAATAATTAGAATGATTGTTCGTATGACAAATAATCGAAATAGCATAACTATTAAAATTTTTTTTCGATAATTAATTTCGACCGAGTATTTGAATAGTATTACTATTTACACAAGTTTACTGTTCACATGAATTATAGTACTATTTATATAAATAGTAAAATATCTCGAATTAATAATTTGTCGTCTCGTAAGATCAGTAATGAAAATTAATCAAGCATATTCTTTTTGTATGACAAGAAAAGTGAAAAAAATTGACATTAGGATTATATGTTATAATAACACCTATTATACGTATGTATGCATGTATATATGATATACAAGTGAATGTTTATAAATAAATAGTAATAATTAGTTATGAGATGAATAATTACGGGTTTGAATACTTGACCCTAAAAGATAGTTTTATGAAATTATCTAATATAAGAGAAATTTGCATAAGATGTGAATAATATGAGTGCTTGATTAAACTCCTTGAAATTTTTATATTCTTGCCTCCTATTGTAGAATAACTAATGATTCTTTTATATAAATTTTCTACTTTAAAATTTCTATTATTTGAGAGGTATGTGATTGATGTAATTAAATCAAGTTGTCTAGTTCTCAGTAATATTCGAATCTTAATCAAGATTTTATTATGTGAGATTAGGACAAAAATATTATTTAGGAAGGTACAATGGTTTAAATATGACTAGTATAGAATAAGAAAATTTTTATTGTGTAAGGTGTCTGAAATTAGAGTAAGGTAAAATATTGAGTCTTGTATATGATATAGAAAAAAAAATTTCTTTATTCATTTTAGTTAATTGACCAAAATTTTTATTATGTGAGGTCAATTAATTTTAAGTAAGTATTTAATATCCAATGATTTTATAAAATCCAAGAAAAATTTTTAAATTCTATTTTAAGGAGTGAAAGGGTTAAATAAGTATAATAAGTATATATATTCAATTGTTGAATATATGATTTTTATTTGCAATTTAATATACTGATAAATTACTTTTTTTGTATTTTTTTAGTTTTCTCTTAGTGATATCAAAATATCATCAGCTAATGTATTTCAAAAAATTCTAAACAACAACATGCTTATCAGGTCTAATCTCAAGAATTATTTAAGGAATTTAAAAATTATTCTCGAATTTGAGAATTTAAGTTATGTGTTAGAGGCTGAGATGCCTATATCATTAAAGGTAAATGCACTATTAGAAGAACAGAAAGCTTTTAATAAATGACATATTGATAATTGTAGGGTACAACTCTATATGTTATCTCAATGAACTAAAAGTTGTAAACATAACACGAGAGTATATAGTCTGAGATACTTAAATTCCTATAAAAGTTATATGGGAAAAATTCTCATATTGTAGAATACTAGATATGTGCTACCCCTTTTAGTATAAGATTCAAGGAGGGATTATCGCCTGATAATTATAAGATAATTAACATCCTCAAGTAGCTAGACACTTTGGACATTCGGATACCTTATAGTCTAAAAGTGAATCTAATTCTCTAGTTATTTTCGCCCAGTCATAAAGATTTTATTATAAGTTATAACCTAAATAAAATTGAAAATACTTTTTCAGAGTTACTTAATGAGTTTCAAAAATTTTACAAACATAATATGAAGGATAAGAGACATAAGAATGTCCATATGGTCACTACTAGTATAATTGGTAAAAGAAAAAAGAGCTCATCTTAAGGTCCAAAAGAACCTAAGAAAAAGAAAGCCAAAAAAGCTCAGAAAGTTCCCATTCAAAAAAAGTCCAAAGCAAAGCAACTTGATGAAAAATATTTCTACTATAGGGTGGATGGACATTGGAAGAAGAACTGTCTTCTTTACTTTGATAGTCTTAAGAAAGCTAAGATAGGTATATATAGTAGTTATGTGAATAAATATGAATTAAGTGTTACTTCAAATATTTATTTATAAGTACTTGATTTAGTTGTTACATCTTATTTTTATGTATTATTACAGGTACTGTAAAATAGTTTTACACTATTAGGTGATGAGATAGCTTTGAGTTGATGAATAGAGCAATAATTGCTATCATTTATGTAGGATTATGTAAATTATAGCTACCATCTAGGTATATTTTAAAATTAAAGAATGTATTATATTTTGCTTCAGTTGTACGAAATATTATATTTGTATTTGTACTATGTAATAGAGATATTCTGTATAGTTTAATAAAGATATATGTTTATTACATTTTAAAAATATATGTGTAGTAAAGTAATTAATACAAATAGTTTGTATGTCTTTTAATTAAATAATAATTATTCAGTTTCATCTATTACTAATAAGAGAATTCAAAATAAAATTAATCTAAAATTTCTGTGGCATTACAAATTAAGCTACATCAAAGATAAGCGACTCACTCAATTTGAAACTAGTGGATATTAGTCTTATTGGGTTCTGAACTTATTTTTATATATGAGTCACATCTTCGAGAAAAAATAATCAAATCGCCCTTTAAGAATAAAGGTGAGAGATCAAAAGAACTGTTGGATCTCATACCTATAGATGTATATTGACCATTCAGACTAAGGCCAATGAAAGTTTTGATTACTTTATTACTTTTATCGATAATTAGTCTAGATATGGGTATATGTATTTAATGAAATACATATCTGAATGCTTAGAAAATTTCAAAGTATTTAAGAATGAAGTAAAAAACCAAATAGAAAAAAGTATAAAAGTTCTGCAATTTGATCGTGGAGGTGAATACTTAAGTACTGAATTTCAAGAATTCTCGAAAGAAAATAAAATTATGTTGCAGATAACACCTCTATATATATCTTAACATAACAATGTCATAGAAAAAAAAATTATACCTTATTATATATGGTGCAATTAATAATTAGTTTTATAAATTTACTATTATACTTATAGGGGCATGCTTTGTAGACTGCTGTGCACATCTTCAACTAAGTTTCTACCAAGTTAGTCCAAAAAATTCCATATAATATATGGTATGATAAGAAACCCATTTAAATTATATAAAGTCTAGAGTTATCCTATATATGTCAAGTTGATCAAATCTAATAAACTTGATTCTAAATTAGAGATAGGTTAGTTTATAAGATATCTTAAAGACAATTTAAGATATCATTTTTACTTTCTATTTGATTAAAAAATTTTAATCAATAAGAATACGTAAGTCTTAGAGAAAGAGTTTTCAGAAAAAAGAAGTGTGAGTAGAGAGATTGAATTAAAAAAAAGTCTAGAGAGATTGAATTAAAAAAAGTCTTTGAAATTTTAATCTGACCAAGCTAAAACTAGTACATTTAGTCAGTAGACTTTTATTCTTGTGATTCCAATTTCAAATCAAAAATCTTTTAAGATTCTTGTATTTCTAGAAATATATAATTTTTTAATAAGTAAGATTTTGAATCTTACTTGAGTAAGAAATCGTGAAGATGATCTAAGAATCTATGAAGAGGTAATTTTGGATAAAGATTCAAGAAAATGGTTAGAGAAAATAAATTCAAAATGGATTCCATGCATGTAAATCAAGTCTAGACACTTGTTAATCCTCTAGAAAGAATAGTTTCTATTAAAAATAAATGGATTTATAAGAGAAAGATTAGTAAAGATGGATAGGTTGAGTATAAAGCATGGCTGATTGTGAAATGCTATACTTAAAAATAAAGATTGAATTATGAAGAGACCTTCTCGTTCATTACTATAATAAAATTTATTTGAATTATGCTAGTTATAGCAGTATGTATACTATGATTATAAAATTTAGCAGATGAATGTTAAGACAATATTTTTTAATGGTTATATTGAAGAGAACTTATTTATAAAACAATCAGTTGGTTTTGTGTCCACTACTAAATCACATAAAATATGCAAGTTACATAAATCTTTTTATAAATTAAAGCAAGCTTCAAAAGTTGGAACATCTGATTTAATAAAACTGTCAAAGTGTTTGATTTTATCAAAAATTCAAATAAACCTTATGTTTATAAATGAATTAAATATCATACTATTATATTCTTAATATTATACGTAGATGACATATTATTTATGGGTAATAACGTATGCATAATGCTAGAGGTTAAAATTTGGTTATCTAAAACTTTTTTTCTTGAAAGATTTAGGTGATATAACTTATATTCTTAGGATTCATATCTATAGAGATAAATTAAGAAGAATAATTAGATTATTTCAGAAGTTGTACGTCAAGAAGATATTAAAAAAATTCAATATAGAGAACTCTTAAAAAATTCTTTTTCCTTTCCATCAAGGTCTTCATCTTTAAAGAGATATAGGTTCAAAGACTGATGAAAGTCCTAACGGATGCCTAGTATCCCATATGCATTGGCTATAGGTAGCTTAATATATGCTATGCTATGTATATAACTTGATATAGCTTATGTAGTAAGTATTACTAGCAAATATCAAGCAAATCCCAGAAAGAAATAATGATTTACAGTAAAAGCTATCCTTAACTACTTAAGAAGGATTAAGAATTTAATTTTGAGTTATGAATCTTAAGAGTTGAGTATGTATGGATACTTAGATTCTAATTTTTAATTAAATATAGGTAATTGAAAATTTATGTTTGATTTTATTTTTCTGTGTAATAGAGAGGCTATAAGTTAAAAGAGTTTTAAATAGACGATAATAGTCAACTCTAATATAGAAGTTGAATATATAGTAGCTTTAAAAATAGCTAAAGAAGTAGTTTAAACGCAAAAATTTATATCTGAACTCAATGTAGTTCCTACTATGGCTTATTCAATAAGAGTATTATGTGATAATATAGGTTCTATTGCATAAGTTAAGGAACTAAGGGTACACCAAAAATCTAAAAATATTCAATAAAAGTATCATATTTTGAGAAAATTTATTAGTATTAGAGAAATTTCAATCGAGAAGACATCTTTAGCAGATAATATTGCTAATCCTCTTACTAAAGTGATGATAATGAAACAGCTAAACCAACATCTTGAGAAGATGGGTATAAGATACAATAGTAAATGGCTTTTTTTACAAGTAGGAGTTTGTTGGTGTTGTATACCTTAAAACCGTTCATGTTATCTATTTTAAGTATATTGTATTAATTATTATTTTAATATGTAATGTACATATTTTATTAATAAAAAAATTATTTTAATCCATATGTGTATGCTACTTTTTTTATCTAATCATACTAGTAATAGAATATGTATATGAATCATGCAGATAATTAGATTATCTAAATTATTCTATATAAATATAATATCGACTGTACATTGATATTATAGTATAGACAAAATAAATATTTTCGGTAAATATTACGAGATGATATTAGTGCAAATGATATGATAGACGTATCATTAGAACAGTAGTGTAAAATAATAGTTAGAAAATATTCATTCAAACATGACTAAAGTTATGATGAATCACACAAAAATATATTGTCAATGATTATCATCAGATTATATGTGTGTGTTAGCTACTCTTCAGACCTTAGACTTTATAGTTATTAATCAGTATAAAAGTATATAGTTCATATGATGTATAAATACAAGATTAATTATGTCTTGTACACAGAAGTTAGTTTAGTCATGTGTTGTTTATATCAAAAAGTAAATGACTATTAGATAAAATTTATTAACTCAATATAAAAAATTTTGAAGTACAGTTGACTCTATCTAGATTCAAGTTCTCAGTTGAATATTAGTAAATGACTAAAAATAAAATCTTTAATCAAAGCATAAATATCATACAAAAAATTTATAGTGACAAGTTTAGCTCGTATTAACTAATTATTTGAATATAACTAAATTTAAGATTTTGATATTTGTGAGTCCTAATTTAGTTAGGATTGGACAAATGAAAGGAGATTATTCACACAAAATTATAATTAGTCATAAAAAATTGTGAAAATTTTTTTATTATGGTTTAGAGCCTATGGCATATTACTAGACATTAACCACAGTTATTGAGCATTCAAATTATTCGAAATGAGCTCGATAAGATCGATTTTAGCTCAAGCTAACTCTACAGTAAACTCAAGAGGTTATAACTAATAACATATGTTCTTTTTTATTGCTAAAGAGAGTAAATAATATCCGTAAGAGAGTAAGTACTCTTGGAGATATTATTTGATTAAAAAATTATAAATAATTTATGCATTAAATAGTTAACAATTTAAGAGCGATTTTTGATGATCCGAATGTGACTTAAAGTAAGTTATAATTTTCTATTAATATTTAAAGTTATAAATAAAATTAAAATAAATTTGGTCAAAATAAGTTTGACCAAATTTAGGGTTAATTTATAATGTTTTAAAATATAAGGACCTAAGCGATATTTTATATTTACTATTGATAAGCTTGTTGAATAAACTTTGAGACTTATTTTTCTTTGACTAAAAGGTTATGGTACTTTAGTAAATGAGTAAAAATATATATATGTCCACTTTTTTAATTTTTGGATTAATTTTGATAATTATCAAATATTTAAAAGCTCTTCTCTCTCTCTCTCTCTCTCTAGAAATTTAGCCAAGGCAAAGAGGCAATATTTGAGTTTGATTTCTTGGAGACTTTGTGCTTTCAAGGTCAATTTCTTCATCCTTAAGCTAATTATTAGCTTAATTCTATGTATTTGAAGTTAATTTTTGAGAAAATTAATGAAAAATGCATGATTTATTTAAATAAACCCTAATTGCTATTCTTTCTCTTAATTAATATTATAAGAACTTCAATTACATCTCTATCATTTTCTAGTTTATGGTATTAGACATTGTCGACCCAGATGGCTACACTTAAGAGGGGAGTGAATTGGGTTTTAAAGCAAGATTTTACGTACAATACAATTTTATAAAAGAGTTTAATGCAAACAATGAGCAAGTATGACTTTAATGCAATCAACAGATCAGAACAATGTAATAAATATAAAGAGAAAGATTAAGAAATGCAAACAAAGATTTTATAGTGGTTCAACAGCCGGCTTATACCCACTTTTTTTGATTTTTTGCCACACTGAGGTTTTACTATCTCCGTATTTAAAATGAGTCAAGTCAAACCTAATATAACTCCTTTTTGTTGGTGAAGGGAAACTTTTACAAGCTTTTCTCTCTACTAAATGAAGTGTAACTTAATTAAGAGCAACCCCTAAAAGATTTTGAATCATTAAAATAATTTTTTTCTCACAAAAGTTTATTTGTAATAAGAATTGAGTAAACTTTCTCTCTCTAAAAGAATATAAAAATTATTGTACAAAACAATTAATTTACTTAAGATAATTAATGGAGAATGTTCTTGTTTTTGTCAGCCTATTCACTTCTTTATCAATGAAAAACTGATAAAGATTTTTAAATGCTCTTCGTCCTCTTTTCTAATGATTCTTTGAGGTGTAGTTAAAAGTCACATTAAATGTTACAAATTTTACCATTATAATATATTTTTTTTAGAATGTATCAATACTTTAATATTATATATCAATACTTATAATATTTTTTTCAATTTTTACTTATGTATCGATCTTTTTTGCTATCATATCAATATTTTTTGGCGTATTAAACTTCATTTTAAATCTAAAAATTTCTTAAATTCAATATATCAATACATTAGACTAATGTGTCAACACTTTTTCTTCTCTGAGAGTTGGGTATCTATCTTTTCTTCCTATAATGTTGATCTATTATTATGTATCTATTGCTAAAATTCTTTTAAAGTCATGTGTCGATATGCTTAGTCTATAATCGATACTTCTACTTCTTAAGATTTTTCATATCGATCTTTTTTTTATTGGTATTAATCTTTTTAATGTCTTGAACTCTTTTTAAACTTCTAAAAAATTTTTTCAACAAAAGGTATCTATATATTAAATTATATATTGATACTTTAATCTTGTCTTCATGTAATATCGATCTTCTTTACTTTGAGTGTTGATTCTTTGACTCTTAACTTCTTTTTCTGATGAAATGTATTAATATGTTTGGTAAGGATATTGACACTCTTCATCTTTTTTAGTAGAATATTGATCTATCAAGCATAAAACCTTTTTTTCTCAAGCAGGATATTAGTGCAACATTTGTTTCATGAAAATTACAATGAATAAACATATGTTAAAGAGATAAACACCAAATTTAATCCAAACAATTCATCATACACATTTCTTAATTTTCATAATTTATTTAATTTATCAAATCAATTTAATTTAATCAATTAGTTTTTAATTTATCATGATTATTTGTTCATCTTTAAAAACATATTGGTCACCATATATAAAGGCTCTGATATCTCAAAAACTTTGTGTTTCCTATCATGTTGCCTTTTGGGAATATGCTATATTCTCGTTCATTTCCAAATTTCATATTTTCAATTTCAATCATGTTCTTCTAATTACTAATCCTTTTATTAAGTTGTTTCTTGACAATGATGGTAAAGGGATCTCAAGTGATTTTATAAATATGTAATATATGGCATTGCTCCAGTTGAAATTTCTTATACTAACATTGTATTTGAGATTGTAGAGTATAAACATGTACTTATTGCCTCTTATCTTACTTGGGTAAGAAATTCCTCTGTTTTCCTTTAAGATTGCCATCGTTTTTCTCCACTTGTTTTCTTGTATGAACCTAAGTCATATTAGGAGACTTCTACTAATCCTTTTTGGTAACAAGCTATGCAAGATAAATTACATGCTTTAAAGAACACTCATAGGTGGGACTTAGTTAACCCTTTTATTGGTTTAAGTTGGTTTACAAAATCAAAGCTTAATTTGATGACTTTATTGAGTGTCATAAGGCATGACTAGTTACAAAATGATTTACTTAAGGATATGGGACTAATTATAAAGAGACTTTTGTGCCAATTGATTGGCTTACTTCTATTTGCAAATTATTAGTTATTATAATAGCTCATAAATAGTATCTTTTCAAATGGTAATCTAGAAAAGGTCTATATAAAACCACCCCTAGTTTAAATTATCCCTAAATAAAGTATGTTGACTATGATGAGCTTTATATGGTCTAAAGTAAGCAACTTGTGTTAGTGTTTTATACCTTAAAATCATTTATATTATTGATTTTGGACATATTATATTAAATTATTGTCTTAAATATGTATTATACATATTCACCAATAAAAAAATTATTCTAATTTATGTGTGTATATTGCTTCTTTTATCTATACATACTAATAATAGAATATGCATATGAATCATCCAAAATAATTAAATTATCTAAATGGTTCCTTATATACACAATATCGACTGGGTATTAATATTGTACAATAGGCATATTAAATATTTTCACTGAATGTTATGAGATGATATTAATGCAGGTGACATGATAGTTATATTATTAGAATATTAGTGTGGATTAATAATTAAAAAATTATTTTTTTAACGCAATTGAAGATATAATAAATCAAACAGTAGTATGTCATCAATAATTTATCATAAAATTATACTAGTGTATTAACTACTCCTTAAAACTGAGATGTCACAGTTGTTAATCAGCATAAATGTATATAATTCATATAGTGTATAAATGCGAGACTAATTATGTCTCATACACATAAGTTAATTTGGTCATGTATTATTTATATTGAGATATAAATGGTTGTTAGATGAAATTCGTTGACTTGATATAAGAGATTTTGTTGATTCGGTCCAAATTCGAGTTTTCAATTGAATATCAATAAACAACTAAAACTGAAATAACCATGGTCAAGAATTAATAGAAGTCATATAAAGAGTTTGTAGTAAAAAATTTAGCACGTATTGACTAATAGTTTGTATATAACTGAGTTAAGAGTTTTAACATCTATAAGCCTAACTTAGTTGGGATTAAATGAACAAAAAGAGATTATTCATATGAAATATATAATATTTCATAAAAGATTTGATGAAGTATTTCTTTATTGTGATTTAGAGACTATGACATGTTACTAGACATTAATCATAGTCGTTGAGTATTAAATAGTTTGAAATGAGATTGATCAATTTAGACTCATGACTAATACTACAATGAACCTAAGAGGTTATAACTAAAATTTTATTCTTATTCTTGCTATGAGAGAGAGAAAATATTATCTATAAGAGAGCTAATACTCTTAGAGATAATATTTAGTCAAAATAATTGTAAACGATTTACGCGTTAAATAGTTTAACATCTTGAGATTTTAAATTATTGATCCAATTGTAATTTAAAATAAGTTATAATATTTTATAAATATTTAAAAATATAAATAAAATTAAAATAAATT
>JAWDEX010196488.1:0-12053 GCA_035221805.1 Trichilia hirta
TGCAATTTAGCAGAACTTCATCCATATTTAGCTATATTGAACTAAAATATGAAAAATTATCATTATTAGCAACTTATCCAAGAGCAACAAAACTTTCCTACAAAACAAACAAATGATAATTTCTAATAGTTAAAATTCTTTCAACTCAATTTTACAAATCAAAAAAATTATTACATATTTTTATAGTAGAAAAAAGGTAAAATAATAGTAATATCTATGTAGACTAGCTCAGTTATTAAATATAAAAGTTAAAAAAAAAAAAAGTAAACACCCATATTATTGACGATTTTGTCAGAATTATCATAATTATTAGTTTGAAATTAAGCAATAATACATATATACACCACTATCAAAATTCAGGACCTCGAGTTAAGATACAAACTTATCAAATAAATTTAATAAAATAATTTAAAAATTAATTCTCATATTATTATCACAAATTAGATACCTTGATCTTTATTTATAAAATATAGATAAAATTTACAGAGGACAAATCGAGTTATAACACTTAATTCCTAACTCACTCAAGTCTTTTAAGCATGATATTTTGCTAATAAAAATTGACGCTCTTTTGAATTTCACTACACTATACCTAATCAAAAGTCGATGTTAATAAAAAGGATTTGAATTCTAATCACCTTATCAAAAGCTCTTATCAACACGCATATGCAATCACTCATACTTGCAATTACTCACAAATAATATATAAAGATATTAATATAACTACTTTTAAATTCATATCAACTTTAAATACACACTCCTAAAAAGTACTACAAGGCTAAAGATGTCTTAAATAATAAGGTTTAAATTTTCAACAAAGTTACCACAAACTTAAACATCTACTAATAAACATTTTAAGTATGAATGCCCCTAAACTTAGCATTAACCATAATGTTCAAAATAGATAAATAACACAAAGAGAAAAAAGAATTATAATTGAGAGATAAGAGAAAGTCTCATTTCTTAATTGTCATTATCATTGTCGTTGTTGAATGCTTTTTGCAAAAAATGGTTTTATTTGCTTAGCTTTTCCATCTTTTGATATCCTAAAACCCAAAAACCATAAAAACTCAAAATTAAAACAAATTTAAATTCAAAACACAATGAAACATAAAATTAATTTAAACATTAATAAATAGTTTAGTTGCCTCTAAACTAAATCTAAATTTAACATTTTTAGTTGAATGTGCAAATAAATTTTCAAGGTAAACCATTAAGCAAAACCAAAGCTTTCTTTCCCTTTTTTTCTCTAAGATACCACTTCAACCTTATTTTATTGATGTGCTATATTTTTTTCATTATCAGCATTGACTTTTTTAGCACCTAGGAGAAGCACCTTCTATACCATAAGTAAACCAGATCATTTAAGAGTAGCTCTCTTAAAAATAAATTCAACTAAGAGTTTCCAAGCAAAGCTTGTTCCTCCAGCTCAAATAGATAATCAACACTCCTTTTGTCATTCCATTGTATCCTCCACCCCTTTAAATGTTAATATTTTGATCTATGGAGTCATCATCAATAAAACTTGTAACCAAATAAGATTTAGATGAGTTATTCAGACTATTTTTATGAATTGCTTCAGTGATGAAACTCTTAATGGCTTTTAATCATTTATAAGTGCCTTTCTCTTAAGGATGTTACATAAAACTGTAGATAATAAACTTTAACTCTTCTTTATTGACTTATAAAGTGAGTTTACCATTTTATACATCAATTAAAACTCCTCTAGTAGCTAAAAATGGTTGGTCTAGAATAAAAGGAACATCACCATCTTTTTCTTTATCATGTACCACAAAATCGACGAAAAAGATGAACTTATCAACTTTTATCAATACTTTTTCAACTATCCCATGAGGATAGGTGAGTAATCTATCTACCAATTGCAAATAATGGATGATGACATGACTTATCCTAACCTTAACTTGTTAAAGACTGATATCAACATCAAATTAATATTAGCTCTCAAGTCACAAAGTGCTCTTTGATGTATAAATTCTCAATATTGTAAGGAATTGTGAAAATTTTCAAATCTTTTACCTTTTGCAATAACTTTTTTATAAAATAGCATTGCACTCCTCTATTAAATTTACTAAATCAAATACTCTCAAATGCTAATTCTTTGACAAAATCTCCTTTATAAATTTCACATAGCTCACATCTGTTTAAGTGCATCAGCAAATGGAATACTAATGTGGATTTTTTTTTAATTTTCAAAAATTTGATAATTTGAACATCTAACTTCTTTTTTTGGAATCTTTGGTGGAAGGGTAAATTTGGTTTAGGTATGGGCAATGCATGGGTTATCTTTAAATAGTGGTCATCCTTTTTTAAAGATTTTTTTACATGTTCTTTAACTTTATGATTTATATTCTCTTCTAAAGGGTAAAGAGTCATATCTACCTTATTTGGCTCTTTCTCAATTGTTTCATCAATCACCTTACCACTTCTTAAAATGATTACTTTGCAATGCTCTTTTGGATTAACTTCAGTGTCATTCAAAAAAAAAATTTCATATTAGAAGCTTATGAAGTAAGTAAGCTAACTTATCTAAATTCCTAAATTGTTGATCAAAATGCTTATACTTTCCTTGTTGTACAATCTAGCCTTATTTTGTTAGAAGCACTTACTCAATTCTAATATAAAAGTTCCTAACATATCCTTAACTAAAGGTTTCTTCTTTACTTATTGATTCGAATACCCTAGTGGTGGTTGTAAAATATTCTTGTTGTTAATGAGATAAATTCTTGTGATTCCTCAAATCTTGGTGATAAGTCATCAGCATCTAATTTCCTCTATACCCGAAATTCTCGCTGTTGATAAATTAAGGTTGTTTTGCTTCTAGCTCTACTCTTGAGTATAAAGGTCTTACCATAGTTATCAGTTCAATTGACAATATTCCTTAAAAGGTAAATGTTACAAATTAATTTGATAACGTCGACATCTAAGTAAATAAGGCTATTAACTAATCCATATCAAATACTCTAGTAGCCTTTTTTACAATTGCTTTCTTAGTTGGCTACTAATAGCTATTTAAAGCCATGTCTTCTATTAAAACAAATACTTCATTAGCTATTTTTGACATAAGAGTCCTTTAAGTACAGCATCTAAAAGTTTCTTATTCTATCCATTCAACCCATTATAGAACAATTAAATTTGAAGCCACTCTTGGTGATTATGCTGTGGATATTACCACAGAAGATCCTTAAATCTATCCCAGACTTTATACAAATGCTCAAAAGTTAGTTGCTTAAATGCCTTTATTTATGTTATGAGGAGTGTTGTTTTGGATGGCAAGAAGAATTTTGACAAAAATCTCTTACCCATCTTTTCCCATATAGTAATATTTCTAGGTTACAAAAAGATTATAAATAACTTTTTGCCTTATCTTGTATAAAGAAAGGCAGAAGGCATAGTTTGATGGCATCTTTTGGCACTTAATTCATCTTGACTATGTTACACATTTCTAAAAACATAACTAAACGAATATTCAGATCTTTCAATAGCAAACCCTCAAAATAATTTTATTGCAACATATTATTTAATGTCAACTTCAACTCAAATTTATTCATATTGATAGTTTGGTAAGCAATCCATAAGTAATTTTAATTCACTATTGATTTAAAGAAATCCTGAATTACTCGATGATGGTCATAATTTTTTGTCATTTCATTTGTTTCACCTTTCTGAGGTACTTTAATCCCTTAAAAGATCCTCTCTATTTTTGGATCAAAGTCAATAATCCCTATACTTTGCACTATTACAACTTGAACACCATACATAGCCAATAAAAAAGATGATAAAAGCAAAAAGAAAAGTAAATTTAAATTAAGACTAGTATCAATTTGGCATAGTATCATTAGAAATTAAAAACAATTAACCTTTAGCTATAGTGCCTAAAACTTATTTGCCATACAACATGCATGCAAAATGTAATCATAAGTCAATGGCATCAATTTTAAGTGTAGCTAAAAAGTCAAGTTATCGGTTCATAGAAAAAATTGATAATTTTATCAATTCTTATAATTAAACTAATACAAAATTTTATATAGAAATTAATAAAAATGGTATTCAATCCAAATCGAAATATTAAATTGATAATAATATAACTAAGATAAAAACACATCTACACATTGAACTAGAATTTTCAAATTGATTTTATCTATGCTCTAACCCCATTTTGATGCCATTTTAACACCTATTTGATAATTAGTTTATAAAATAAGAAATCAATATATTCAAGTCTCTCTTTTGAGCTTAAAGTCAAAACTATTACCAAAATTAACGTTAATATCCCTATTAAAGGCTAAGTGATAGAAACATATATTACATCAACTCTCTAAAGAAATAACTTAGCCAATCATGATTTTAAGGATAAATAAGTATTACATGGATACAAACAAAGAAAACACAAAAGATAAAGAGAGAGACAAAAAGAAATTAAAGAGGATCACTTTAATCTTCTAGTCTTCATGTTTAATCTATTATAATCTAAGGTTTCTTTAAGTTTTTTCAAGTTTTCCAAGAGTTTTTCTTGATTTTTAAGTGTAAAGGCTATGTATTTAAAGACCCAAAAGTTTTCATATTATACTTAGATCAAAAAAAAAAAAAGAAGGAAAAAATCATGAAAGGGTTAGTTAAGCAAGCTATAGTGGCAAATTGGCCGTTGTATTATGAGGCCTTTACCTAGTTGTGCATAATTGTAGTGCCTAAACACTACCACAAGGGTTGCTCCTTTGATCCTTAGCATCTTATTTTTGCATAACAACACTCTTTCATGCTCAATTTTAATACCCTAGTTGACTTCAAACATAGTTAGACTCTTCATAAAATTTTTCGCCTTAAAGTTATCTTCTCAAAACAACTTGAATCATTAAATTTTGATGTCTACAAGTCAAAATATGGCTTATTTTAAAAAGGTACTCAAAATTAAATAACAATGACATTCTCATGAAATTTTTAGAAATTTATACCTAAATAATAAAAACAACAAAGAAATGCTTAAATATTAATAAAATTGATTAATTAATAGAGAATAAACCTTATCGGCCCATTACCAACTGCTAGAGACTACACAAAATATATTATGATAGTAATAGACTATTTCACAAAGTGGATAATATTAGTATTATATATTCTAAAACTATTCATATTATCGATTTGGGACATTTTATATTAATTTATTATATATGATATGTATTGTACATATTTATTAATAAAAAAAATTTTATTTATATTTGTAAATTATTTTTTCTTTTTAATTATACTAATGATAGAGTATAAATGTGAATGCCTAAATAACCTGATTATCTAAATTATTTTCTATAAAAATAGTATCGACTGGATATTAATATTATACAGTAAGTATACTAAATATTTTCAATAAATATTATAAGATGATATTAGTATGGATGGCATAATAATCATATCATTAAAATATTAGTGTAAATTAATAGTTAAAAAACTATTTTTTAAATGCGACTAGAGCTATAATAAATAAGATAAAAGTATATTATCAATAATTTATTATATGATTGTATTAGTGTGAAAAGTATTCCTTTGTCATTATTTGGTATAAATACATATGGTTTATATAATATAAATGAAAGACTAATTATGTCTCTTATACAAAAATCAGTTTGATTATGTGTTATTTATATTAAAATGTGAATGATTGTTAAGGTGGAATACGTTGACTTGATATAAAGAATTTAAAGATTCTATTAACTTGATCCTGATTCAAGTTCTCGATTAAACATCAGTTAGCATCTAAAACCTAAGTCTTTGGCCAAAACTAATGATAAGTTGCACAAAAGAGTTTTATGTTAATGAGTTCAGCGAGTGGTGGCCTTTAGTTTAAAAAAAATTAAATTTAGAGTTATAACATCTATGAATCTTGACTTAGTTAGAATTAGACAAATGAAAAAAAATTTATTCACACAAAACATGTAATTGAATATAAAAAGTTCAATAAAAAAATTTTTCATTATAATTTAGAAACTATAACATATTGTTAAATATTAACCATAGTCGTTGAGTACACAAATAATTTGAAACTGGTTTGATAAGATTAATTTTGACTCACAACAAATATTATAGTGAACCTAAGAGATTATAAAAAATAACTTATGCTTGTTCTTTTTTTAAGAGAGAATAAATATTATCTATAAGAAAGCTTGTACTCTCGAAGATAATATTAGGCTAAAAAGTATATATAGTTTACACGTTAAATAATTTAACAAATTCAAGAACTTTGTTAATTAATCCAAATGTAACTTAGAGTAAATTATAATATTTTATTAATATTTAGTTATAAAAATAGAATTAAAATAAATTTGGTCAATGCACGTTTGACTAGTTTAAGGATATATTTATTATTAAAATATTTAATAAGGATAAACTTATTATTTTGTATTTTACTATTACAAAAATTATAGGATAAATTTTAAAACTTATTGATCATTGATTTAAAGGCTAAGGACATTTAAGTAAATGATGCAAATAGTAAAAAAGGGGTCAATTTTTAATTTTATAGAATTAAGCCATTTTATCTAAAATTGGTAAAGTTATTAAGCTCTCCCTTTCTTTAATATACTTGGCTAAGCAAGGAAAAGGCATAGGAGGTCTTGATTCTTAAAGATCTCATAAATTTAAGATTAATTTGATCTTTATCAAGCTAAAAATTAGTTTATTTATAAGTTAATTTGATTAATTTAATGAATTTGAACCCTAAATGCAAGTTTATTTTTCATAAACTCTAATCACCATCTATTCACTTAATCAAACTTTTGGGTAGAAGTAGAACCCTTAGCTAGTATTACTAAGACATGGATCATTAGATTTATCAACAGTAATATAATCTATAAATTTGGAAATATCCCGTGTGTTGGTCATTGATAATGGAAAAAAAATTTGATAATATCGAGTTCAAGAATTTTTGTTCAAACATTAAGATAGATATCAACTCATCTTAAAGTAAATGAATAATCAAAAGCTACCAATAAGACTATCCAAAAACACTCAAAAAGAAGCTCAAAGAATAAAAAAGTGCTTGAACTAATAAATTATCATAAGTATAATTATCAGAACTAATAAAATTATAGAACAATTTTAAAAGTTGTAACTTTAGAAATCCCATAGCTATTGACCTTCAGTTTTGAGGCAGTAATCCCAATTAAATTCTATTTTCCAATGTTTCACGTTGGTAATTTTAGAGAAGATAAAAGTGAGAGGAATATATGCTCAAATTTGAATTTACTTAATGAAAAGAAAGATCAAATCCTCACAAAAATAGCTACCTACTAACGAAAGCTGGCCTAATATTATAATAAAAATGTTTAATTCTGGGCCTTTGAGAAAGGAGATCTAGCTCGAGACAAGTTATCACAAACATAAAGGTTCCTGGAGAAAAGGTGTTTGAATAAAATTAGGAAGGGCTTTACAAAGAAATTCAAGTCTATATTTTGATATAATAAAATACGTTGATCAATCAAGTTAAGGAAAAAGGACCAAGGGTTCAAAATGTGAAGAATCAAGTCACAAGCAGTTATTTTAAATGTAATTATTTTTATGTATACCTTTGTATATTTGGTTATGATTTAAGCATGTTGATAAACTCAATATAATTGTTTTTCATAAGCAAAAATGATTTTAGGGACTAAATTGTCACATTTTTTAAAACTTAAAAATATTGGATGAAAATGACATGTTTTCAAACTTGCAAATTCTTAGACTTAACTGTTTTATTTTTTAAAATTGTCATATTTCTTAAATATGATGAAAAATAGACCTAGTCACAAGATTTTTAAACTTGTTGAGTATTTGGACTTAAATGGAAAGTTTTTAAAATTACAGGTTTATAGGGTTTAGTTGAACAAATGTGTAGGTTCATTCAATTGAACTAATTCAACTGAATGAATAGGAATGTTTGCTTGATCAAATGTTTTTGAGTGAATGATTGGTTAGATTCATTTGACCGAAATTATACACACTTTTATTTCAAGAGTTGTCTTGAATTCAACTGAATGAAGCAAGTTTTGAATTTAACAGGCATTTTATGTGCCTAATTGCTAGTTTATTAGGCCCTAGTATATAAACAAGTTTTTTCTTATTTTGAACTAATCTTGCATAAGTTAAATCAATTTTCTCTTAATCTTTAAAGGTCTAAAACACTCTTAACCTTATTATTATTAGAAGAATAACAAATTAAAATCTTAGTTCTTCATTTGTAATATTCTCTTGTGTGAGAAATTTGAAAAGGGTTGATTCTATTATTTTATTTCTTTTATTTGCTTGTAAAATAATGAAAGAAAGGTTTTTTGCACTTGGGTTATTTCATTGAGTAACTTGTGAGTTTACTTATAAAAATTTAGAGACTAACCAATAAAATTTTCAATTATAAAATTTGTACCATTAATTTAAAGGTTTGATTTAGTAGAATTTTCAAGAGAAACTCGAAAAAAGTAAATGTAGATTTGATTTAGCCAAATCATTACAAAGTACTTAGTACAAGTCTTATTTTTCCTAACTCTCTTACTTTGTATTTTAGTTGCCTTATTAATTGTGATGGTTGAACTTTAAGTTAGTTGTCTTAATTGAAAAAATTTATTATTTGCATTAAAGCTTTTAGAAATCTAATTTTACCCTCTCTTGGATTGTATATTATTATTTTATAGTTGACTTAGTAGGAATTGGTAGCTTTGTTGTAATATAGGAGAACTTTAAAGATTAGAAAAAGAGTTCTAACTTTAACAACGGCCGGAATTAATTATAATTAGTAGGGTAAGATGTGAGTTCGCAAACTTGCTCTATTTGCAATTCATAGGAGTATTGGTTTATTATTATTTTTGAGCTTTGATACGACCCAAATCCATAATTATGATAAATACCAAGAAAATTGTTATTCCATTTAGGCTTTATCTTAGTAAATGCATGTATTAATAGTTAATAAATAATGTTGGTAAATAATATTGGACATATAAATTTTTTATATAAAATTTTAGGCATAAACTGACATGAAATGATAGTATTAGTTATTTAATAGTGCACATAATTTATTATTGATAAATATATTGATTTTGTATTTTTATTATTGCTAATAATATACTATATAAATTTAAACTAAAAATTTATACACAATTTTTTTCCCTGATATTACTCTATGTAATAATATAATAAAAAATAAATCTTAATCGAATGTCATCTACTTGATTGTCATCTATTTCTGGAAGTTTGCAAAAATAATATATTAGCCACTTGATTTGAAAAAATGACATTCGCACTCTCGTCGTTCATTTTTTTATTAAAAAATTAATTATTATGCCCCTTCAAAGACTTACATAATGACTAATATACCCTCGGGAATGTAGTTGATTGAATTTGACTCTCATCTCTTGCTGTCAATTTTTCTTTAATTATTTCTTTTTTAATATGACAAAAATTTATATTAAAAATAAAAATTATATTTTTTATTGTCTATATTTAAAAAAATTGTAAAATTAATGTGACAAATATTTTATTACTAATTTTATTTTAAAATTATAGTTGTGATATAACAATATTTTATTTAATATATATTTAATAAACATTTATTATAAATTTATTTATAAGTGTATAAAAAAAAATAAAATATATTTTATTTATATATAATGATATAAAAACAATAATGTGTTTATATGAAAGGATAAAAACAAAAACTACTAATTGAATTCTAGCCTCCAACTCCCACTGCCATCTTCGTCTTCGCCAGTGTTAATGGTTGACCGAGGTTACTAAATAACCCTCACTGCAAACGCCGATCAAATCCCCAGAAATAGTTTGTTTGGACAGACAGCAGAAATAGCACCAATAAATAACTCTGCATCACCTGTTTATTCACACACGCCCATCAAAAATCCATTTTCAACTCTACAGGACTGGAATGCATGAATTAGCTTATATCATATGGGATTTTAAATAAATAATATTTATTATTATTTTTTTAAATAAATAGACAAGCAAATAAATCTGTCTATTTAACATTTTAATAAATAATTTATTATCATTGTATCTTAAAATAAAATTAATCTTTTTACTTGAATCCTATATTAAAATTTATCAAATATTTTAATTTTTTAAATTTATTAAAAGTAAAATTATATATTTTATCCTTAATTTTATCAATTTAACCGATATAATGGACAGACGAAAGCATAAAAGTTATTTAAATTAGGAGAACTAATACGTTAGTTTTGCCAAATTTTGAGAATGCATTTATTATTTATCCTAGATAATATATACAAATATTTTACAAAATTAAAAAATTACAAATAATTTTGGCTTGATTTATCTATACACTAATAATATGTTTGTCTTCACTATCTTTGTACCAAATATTCTTTTTATAATTTTGGAAATAAATTGAAGCCGTTAGAATATGTGTAATTTGTCCCAAGTTCATCATTGTCATCATCATTATTGATACCTAAATTTTTATGAGAACAAAAAATTTAACATATTAAACAGATTTTATTTCTTTGTAATTTGATAGAGTCAAAAATATAACTTTGCGTAGACAGTACCTGAAATTAAAAAAAAAAAATTAAGAGCACAACAACTTTTCGATGTATAAACTCTGATACTTAAGTCAATCACTAAATTAGAGAAGAGAAAGAAAAACACAAAAGTAAAAATAAGGAGAGATGAGTGTTTGAAAAAATATACCAATATGAGTAGCCGAGTCAGTATATTATTTGAGAGTAGATTCTTAGGGTCTCAAAAGCTGATATTTTTTAAAAAGTCTTCCCTTTTTATGGGGTGATAAGTGTCTTATTTATAGTGGTTTTGACATATGCAATTATCGATGAATAGGAGCCTAATTTGATATTAGGTGGTTTGAACAGTTGGCCAACAGATCATTTCATACACATAACCTAATGATGTAGAGTGGTATATTAAATGCTTATCATGTAGTCGATATAATGCACCAAGCCTTTAATATAATACAACATCTTATCAAGCTTTGGAAGGTGTACCCTGCTTACTATTTCAAGTCTTTCATTTTTATAGTTGCAATTGTGGTTGGCTCAGTATATAGCGTGCTGGACTTGGATATAGACTTACAGGTTTTGAGGGATCTAAATTCGGCCCATATAGCCTCGCCCCTTCACTTCTCGATGTGAAATATGATTGCTTTAAAAAAATTCCTCAACATGAGCCCCCTAAATTTCTGCTATCACGAAGTACAGTAAAAATTTTACTTGTTTTATTTTTTCTGATACGAATCTATACACTTGAATTAATTTGAATTATTGATGTGAAATTTGAACCACCAACAAACGTATTTATTGTAATCATATTGTTTTTTATTTTCTTGATTCTGAAAAGACGTAATTGCTCACTAGCATCTCTTCGTGTTTCATAATGTTGCCATGCTATTTTAGGGTGTTGCATCAATTCTTGCCAATGTGGCATAATCTAGGCCCTTATATTAGCTACTTTAAGGATTTGTCAAGCTGTTTTGTTGTCTTTGATTTGGCTATAGATGTCCCTAATCTTCCTATTTTAACTCTTATTTTGCATATCAAATCTCAGTGCAATGACATATTTCTCGAGCTTGTCACCTTTTCTTACAGCCTTAGCAACCTTTGATCTCCGTTTATTTCTTCTAATGTCTTTTAATTAGTGAGAATTCACTTCTTTTAATGTCTTTCTTACTGCCTTGCTTTGTATCTGTGTATTTGCTTGGTTATGAAAAACTAATACATGGGGAGTGCCATCTTTAGGTGTGTTAGAGTTGTTAGTGTTGTATGCTCTAAAACCATTCGTGTTATCGATTTTGAGCATATTGTATTAAGTTACTATTGAATATGTATTGTACATATTTATTAATAATAAAAGTGTTTTCATTTATATGTATATACTGCTTCTTCTATCCAATTATACTAATGATAAAATATACATGTGAATCGTCCAAGATAATTAGATTATCTAAATTATTCCTTACAGACGAAATATCAACTAGGCATTGATATTACATAATAGGCACATTGAATGTCTTCAGTAAATATCATGAGATA
>JAWDEX010196519.1:1100-12051 GCA_035221805.1 Trichilia hirta
AACTAGGTTGGGTAGGAGATAACATAAACAATGGGAGACTTGATTGTTTCTATGGACTTATAGCTGCATTAAGCTTCATCAATTTTTGTTTATTTCTGCTTTGTGCTTTATGGTACAAGAAGAAAACTGTGAAACAGGTTTCAGAGATGGAGATTATAGCGAAAGGTTTATCAGCAGAAGAGAAGTACTAGAAATCTAGATTCTGAGATGTATGTATGTATGTATGTATGTATGTATGTACATCAAGTAATTGTAATATTGTTGGCTTGCAACATTGGTGTGCTGCTTCTTTGATTGAGATTTTCATAAACAACATAAAAGGTAGAAGCGCAAAGAGAATATAGAATGGTTTGTACTTCGTTTATTATTCATGGCCTGCCATCCATATTGTTGTCAGCTCTGTTTTTTCATTATTATTTTTATCCCTGTACTAAGTGCCCAGGATTTAACAAGCAACAACATATTTCTACCAAACAATTAACCTTATGGCAGGGTGGTTGGCTACTACTCTGGAGAGTGCGAGTTCCAACCTCTAAATTGGAGCCTACCTCTAATACGAATATAAAAATAATTATATGCAAATGAAAGTGAAAATTGTCCAATCCGAATATTGATGTAAATTATTGATAAACCCTTAATTATGATGTTAGAATTCAAATTGAAAAAAAAAAAGGTGGGTGGTGATCAATTTAACTAATAATCTTTTAGAATATAATTATATATAGAAAAAAATAGAAATAAAAACCCTCCAATGAGATTTAGACAAAATTTGAAGCAATTTTATAATTGTCATTCCGTAATGGAGCAAGAAAATCACAGCAAAGAGCAAAGAGGAGCCGAGTATCTTTCTTTTGTTCCCTAATGTCAATATTTCGATAACAATATTTAATCCAACTTATGGTAAGGTTGTTACTCCATGAGGACGACAATTTAACTTTCGTCAGTAGATGTACGCACCAACAAAACAACTCATTCTCTTCTTGCACACACCAACAACGAAGAAATACAAATGACAGGGGACGGGAAAATGCTCATGACGAGAGAAGATAATACTGGGCTTAAAGTAGAGGGAAGCCCAAGGCCCAACTCGACACATTTCCACAGTATTATTTATGGCGAGGTGATTGATAGGTTTCAATTCGATCTAGAAGTGGTCTGATGTCCATCTGATGTCCGTCATTAAGATCTGACGAAACGCGTGACCGATTGCTCACAATTTATCTGGGTGGGATTGTTGGTTCCTTTCAGTTCCTCGTATGTAGGAACATAGTGGTCCAGTGATAACGACTGTTTGCACTTAATACAATGAAGTTGGTTAATAAGATCAGGACATTTACCACAAAAGATTTCATATCAAAGATAAAACTGAAATGAAACGAGGAAGATTGTCAAAGAATTTGTCAGTCGAGTGATACGAGGAATTTACAGATGGCATGCAATAGAGACAGTACTAGTTAACAAAATTTGTATGCCATTACCTAAAATCTGTCCGCCGTCCGCAGCATCTCTAGAGTTAAGTGAGACACGGTATCTTATGTTACAGCTCCAGAACACATACAAGAAGAAAACCTCATTGGATAATTTTATTGCAAGTTTTTGCATAGTATACCTACATGAAAAATTCACTCGCCAGCCTACTCATCACAGTTGCACCACGCAATGCAATGAGTGTTAGATTTCTGGGTGATCTCGCATGGAAACTCCCTAATTTAGTCTGTCCATCCACTCAACTAATCACCGAACTTATGCGGTAAAGGCAACCACAATATGGAAGCAAGGAAGTGTGAAGAAATGGATGTGATAAACAAGATGGTAGAGCCTCTGGTTGGAAATTAGAAGGGCATATCACTGAATCCGCTGGATTTAAAGGCAAAATAAGGCTACATGATTGGTTGTTTACTGGAATGTGTAGGTTGGGATTCAGGTCATGATGGTGCATGTTGGTAACTCATGTCATACCAACCAGAATTGTACATGCGAGAAGTTGGCAAGATCTCCATTGAGTTTGCTTGCAAAGTCAATAGTCATCAAATAAAAATATGCACATGCTCCAAAGAACACCATAACCGTACCCTGCACCTCACATGCATCTTTTAACTTTTCAGGAGAATTCAGGAGATGAATTGCTCTAGCGCATCACCCTCAATGAAGGTTGATTAGTGCAAACTCAAGCACCTAGTTTCAGAGTCACAGATGCAATGACTAATGCTAGTCCTCGAATGATCTACCAACCAAACATATCAAATTCATAGCCATAGAAAATAAATAAAATGAGACAAAAGAGATGTATATGAATAAATAAATATTAAAAGTCCATCAATGAAAGAAGTAGCACCTACATACACATAAGTAATTAAAATGAAGAAACAAGACGACAAAAAGATACTGGGCATTTGAGGTTCTTACTCTACTAACATACATGAATCGTCAATGAAGCGAGAAGACATGAATCTCAAATCCCTAATACTATTAGAAAACATCCATAAGAACTAGCATATGAACCGAAACCTAAAAGCAGCATACCACACTCATAAAAATTAATGAGCAACAGGAATTTCTTTTGCCCAAACTTGAACCCTTTTCTTCATCATCCATCCTTCTCCTTTCCCACAAAATCTTATTTTCGCACTGTTTTTTGTTTTTCAATCGCACTTTCTAACTTAACACTTCAATTAATCCTGTGACTCATTCTTCTTAGCTGATCCTCCTCCTTCTCCATCCCTCTCCTCCAACAATTTCCCAGCCTCCTCATCTGTCTGCGAGGCCTTCTTCTGCGCCTCCTTAGCCTTCAATGCCTGCAATTTTGAGTTATTATAATATGCAACCCCCATAAACGCAAGCCCATACCCAAACAGATTAACTGGAGTCACGGTATCCTTAATCACAGACCAAGAAAAGGCGATCAACAACCAATCTTTGACCACACCAGCCACATTCATAGTCAAAGCAGATGTCTTCCCAACAAGCAAGAACACGGCCAGGTTCAATGCGAATGCGCATAATGAATTAGTCCCAAAGATCACGAAATCAAAATGAAAGCTTGACGTCTCTCTCAAAATAGGATACTCCACAAAAATCCACGGCACAACCAAGAAAACCAAACAACAAGGGGCAACATAATACAAGGAAGTAATAGGATTCAAGGAAATTCCTTTCGATGTAAGCAAGATTTGAATCATTACCAATCTCGTAGCTTCAAAAGCAACAGCACCCAGTTGCAAGATCACACCCCACGTGTCGAATTTAGCCTCCCCGTAAGCCGCAATGGCCACCCCTAACGAGATCGACAACATATTAGCCATAGTATCAGTCTTGAAACCTTCCTTCTTAAAAAGAACCCCGATTGAATAAACAGCGACGGGCATCAGCGCCTTCAACATCTGAATAAACGACACAGAAAGATAAATATAAGCAGAATTAGAGAGCCAAAGGCTGAGAGAATACAAGGCGCCGATGGGAACAACAGACGAGAGATAAAGATCTCGCGAAATGGAAACCGGCTCGACGAATTTGAAGACTTTGATGAGGAGAAAAGCGAGTGTAGCGCAAAACGACATGTGGATCATGGTTAGAGAGATGGGGAAAGGCCAATTGTACATCTTCTTATCGAGGATGTACTTGTTGTAGACGATGACGGTGAAGGAAAGGAAGATCCATATGGCCACGTAAGTGTAGGAGAGGAGGATCTTTTTGATGACACCGTCGCTGAGTGAGCCACCCTTTCCCATCGTTTAGATAATGGAGGGTGTGTAGGATAAGTAGAAAGAGCGTTAAAGATAAGGGTTTGCGGGAAATGAAGGAAGAATGGATGAATGGAAGGGAAGAGGTTTCAGTGAGAGATGAGGGAAAGAGCAATGGTAAGGGAGGAGTTTAAGGAGCTTGGCTGCTTGTTTGGACAAAAGCTGGTCCTGAGTTTGTTGGCATTTGTAATTGATTCCTTCTGTTTGTGTAATGGAATGGGCTTGTTCTCGTTTGGGTCGGGCCGTTCTTGGCTTCCCTTGGCTTTATTTCTTTTATGATTGTTTGCCGATGATAACGTTTGGTCCTTATTTTTTATATTTTCACAAATAAGGACTTAGCTTGTTCATAGGTAACAAATACGTCGTTGACTTCTGTTGAAATAACAATATTGTCCTTATTAGACATTATCAGCTAACGCAGAAGGTTAGTCTTTTTTCAGAGCGAACTGGGAATTTATGTGCTATAAATAAAAAAAGGGGTATTTTGTCAATAAAAATAGAAAGATTGGGATCAAAATATTACTATCCCTTTAATAATTAGCGAGAAAAAATTGAGAAAATAATGATAAGAATTCAACTTAATTATATTAGTTGAATAAAAATAAAAAATATTAAATTATATAACAATTATTTTTTATCTCATAATTCATATATTATTAAAAAAAAAAAAAAGTGTTTATGAAAATGATACCTAATCCTACCTATTTTGCAATTCATAATTATACAAAATACAAACATTTAAGAAAATAACAAAAACTTGAGTTATAATAAAATTTATATATATATAAAGTTAGATAGAGTATTTTGCATAACACAAGCAAATAACTTTTTATTATACTATAGTACTAAATTATAAAATATCAACATTACATAAAAATAAAAAAAAAAAAATGATGTTGTTTAATTTCAATGATGTATCTTATTTGACTTTATCAAATGGGATAATAATTATTTAATCCCTGGATTTTAGCAAAATAATAAACTAATATTTAAATACAAACATTTTGGTTCATGAACAAACTCATGTAAAATTTAAAAAAAAAAAAAAATCAAGGACCATTTTATTACAAATAATAAAATATATCTTAATTTACTATTTTACTGAAACTTCGGGACTCAATTGCCCCCTTTATTTTTAAATAAGTTAACATCATACCTAATTCAATTTAAATTCTCTATTGTCTATTTTTTCTTTAAATAAAATATTCCTTTCAAATATTTGTAAATGTAAACCAAGTTTCCCCTTAATCCTAATACAAGCCAAATTTAAATATCAAACTTACTATTATATTATGACAGATTTTACCAATTAAATTAAACCCCAACAAGAATAAAATTAAAAAACTCAAACGTTCTCAATATATATATATATATATAATATCAAACATATGTTTTTTTTTTTTTTGACAAATTAATGTGCTAAGATTATATTATAATATAATATTTTATACTATTTGTGAATTATATTTTATTTTTTACCTATGAAAATATAGTATATGTGAAACTAAATTATATAAATTTTTATATATATAAATAAGATAAAGAACATTTTTTAAAACAAATTCTTACTTCATTTATAGATTACTAAATTGATTTGTACAAATTATATTTTATATGTGTATTAAGATTCATACATTCATTAGACATGTTATATTTAATTTTTAATAATTGAAAGAATTTTATTCAATAATTAAAATATTATGTAAGAATTTGTCTAAAAAATGTCATCTAAGGGTTTCGTCCTTGTTTGTGTACAAACTTATTTCATTTAATTATATTTTTAGTTAATATAATTAGATTTTTCTTTTCATTGAAGTAACTTTTAAGTAGAAAAACTTTACATTTCTCAGCCACTTTCTTTCTCTCTTTCTTTCTTTCTTTCTTTCTTTCTTTCTTTCTTTCTTTTTTTTTAATTTTAAAAATTGATGCAATCCGCAAATGCTAAAAGCGATTAAATTTATTAATAATATCTATTATAATGTCAATCAAAAGTAAAGGAAACGTTTACTATTTAAAAATAATTTCCAAAAATTAAAATACTATTTAAAGATTAGAACAGTATTTATTAATTTTGATATTTAAGTACAAGATCCCAAAACTATTTTAAAATTTATAATTTTAAGAAAATATATTTGATGGATAAAAATAAATTTTTATTGAATAGAGTTTAAAAAAAAAAAAAAAAAAAAAAAAAAAAACTCTAAAAACTTTTTTAATTTTATAAATATTAGAATTCTATTCAAAAACAGTTTTTAAGAGTGAACTAGTCAAAAGCTTTTCTTCATACGTTAATTTTTGAAAATAATGTTACCAAACCTTTTTTATTTTTATATTTTCTATTCCTTATTTATAAAAATTCTCGCCCCCATCCTTAATTAGATGAAATTAGCCACTTAAATTACATACAAATTAGCCTATTTGCTCACTAAACTTATAATATATAAATAGATAGACAGATAGCAGCTGATGCGTAAAATTAAACAAACATGCGGGTTAATAATCTATTTTATTTTGGGGAAAGGGCGACTTTTGACTTTGAAGATGATGATTGGAAAGGACGAGGCATCTTAATTAGAATATTTTTCATTTTTTAAACCATATAATAAGCAAAATAATTATGAAATTTTACAAAGTATTAAAAATTTGTTGATTGGTCGTACAAGTTTGGTGTTGTGGGGAAACATGATTGAATAAAGGATGCATTTGGATGAGAAAAATACAAGGTTTGATAAGTAAAATATTTAAAATAATTAAAAAATTAAAAAATACCTATTCCTAATTATTGACTTAGATAGTGTAATGCAGCATTCAGTCTTCAACTCTTCTTTCAATGCTTTCGAAATTAGAATAATCCATTTTGTAGTGTACACTAGTACTTCATATTGACTATTCTATTCACAAAGAGATGGAGGCGTAATGGAATTGAATCATAACAAATTGCATGTATTTTATAGCCCTCTGGGGACAATTTATTCTATTGACCAATTCTTTATTGCATTTTCCTTCCACAATTTTCTTTCATATTTTCAATCTTATCTGAATTTGACACATAAACCCACTAGTAAATGAGTTTTTACCGATTCTAAACCTTGTCTTGTCGTTAATCCCATACAATAATATTTTGCATATTAACATTAAAGTGATGTGATATATGACATAATATTTATAATTAAATATTATATTAATAATGGATACGTTGATGCTTAAATTCTTAGTACACCACACAGATTTTACTATTATTATTGATGTAAAAATCGTGCAGAATAATATCCAACTTCGAATAATAATTTCTGATGGACTACCTGAAAACAAAATGAACAAATTAAGAGTAAAACCGTCTTATCAGTATATAAATTCTGACATTCAAGTTAGTGAATTATCAAAAGCTCAGTTAAAGATAGACAATAAAACAAGAGTGTTTAAATTATTTACCAACTCAGGACGTTGAGTTCGGA
This sequence comes from Trichilia hirta, assembly GCA_035221805.1. Classification (NCBI taxonomy): domain Eukaryota; kingdom Viridiplantae; phylum Streptophyta; class Magnoliopsida; order Sapindales; family Meliaceae; genus Trichilia; species Trichilia hirta. Next base: position 8,296 of record JAWDEX010196519.1, read on the forward strand.
AATATTTATAGTGAGGTTTAGCCACCGCTAGTTTGAATTTCTTTTTCTTCTCTCGAAAGGTTAGAAAAATTCTTCTAGCTCGTGTAGCGATTTCACTATTTATAAGGCCTTTGCACGTATAAGCATCGGAGAACGGGAGCCTAATTAGATAAAATACGACATGGTAGGCCGACAAGTTCTTTTACCACCTCTTTATGTTGGACTAGGGTGATGCAATAAGTACCTATAGCTTGTAGGACAAGATGTCTTTTAATGTGACGTTCAAGCTATTTTTTGAGAAATGCACTCGCTTTTTTCATTTGTTTCTCTCATTTTTTAAATATTGAAATTAAATCACCTCGGTAATTAAGATGATAGTCGAGATGTAGAGGCAATCAGATTTGAATCAGGTCGCTCGTATAACAACAGGTGGAGATAAAAAATACAGAATCGATAAAAATCATCAACAGACTACGTAACAAAATATATCGTGCACATAATTACCATTAATAGCTAGAATTCTTTCAACAAGAATATTATTCATTACTTAATTCGGCTAAGTAGGGATACCGAGAAACTATATTTAATTCTAAGTTATATAATTTAAGATATTAGGTAGTATTTAATTATTACACTAAGTAAAGTTTGAGGCAAAACTTGGAAAAGCTATTAGTCGATGCGTTGACTTCAATATGCCATGTATCGTCGAGGAATGAAAGTGAAGTTTAGGGTGGGCATACATGGCCTAGAAAATGTGAATTATGACATGAACCTGGCTACGGAAATTTGAGGCATGTCATCGTTCGTCTTACTTATCGATCGGGTAATTGCTTTATTTTCTTTGCTTGTTGACTTGTTAACCGCCCACCCTTTCAGCAAATTTGCATTCAACTGCAAATTTAATCGTCAATTGGAGCATTAACATTAATTTGAGAGTGAAACTCAAGAATCTGAAATTTGGAGCTCATTGGAAATGGTAACGAGTTGCTAATACGATCATTTATGTTGTATTCTGAAATTTGAACTTAAACCAATGTCATTTTACGTCATAACTTATGGTATCAAACATCAGAGCTTTTATAAAAAAGAGAAATTGTGTTTAAATATGAAATATGACCCAATCCTGTTTGATAAAATGTCGGTGAGAGGACTGATGAGCCACACTTTTATGGAGTTAGATTGAGCCGCAGACTAAACATTTCACGCAAACAGGCTAAGAAAATTTTGTTAGATGACCTAACTCTTCAGTGTCGTCTGTGACGTCCACAAATGCCCCCACCCATAAAAAGGGGATTATGACAAATTTTTGTCTACGATTTTTTAAAAGGAAAAATATCTCATTGCCATTGTCAGTAAACTTGTAAAAAAGATTTTTCTTATAATTTTTTAAAATGACAAATATCTTTATTAATTTATCACAAATATCTTCTTATAATTTAAAAATATAATAAAAACACTTTTTATTAAAAATAAAAAAATATTTTTATTACATAAATATTTTGTTTATTAAATGAATACTTAATTTTCATCTTATAAATCTTTAAATTAAAATAATTAATATTTTTATTAAATATATTTTAAATTTAATTTAAAATTTTAATACTTTAATTTATAATACTTGTGGTACCTCTGTCTATAAAGTTCATATGTCATAACTATCACAAATTCTCGAGATACAATCTAAATTTAGAATATATCTCTCGAACCTGTAAGATATTCTTGTCCTTACTTATTTCTTTATACAAATATTTATATATATCTCAAAATTATTTTTCAGAATATCTCTTCAGCACAATGACATAAATTGTCTCTCTAATACATTTTTAAATCATTTCATAAATAAACAATACATAAATACTTTTTACATCTTAAAATAATACAAAATAATTTGTAAAATAGTTAGAATATTATTATTTAATAATCATTTTAGTGGACATAAATATGAAAAAAGTAAGTCGGGTGAGTATATACATGAAGCTCTAAACTTTTGAGAAATTATAATGTTCAATAAGGACATTTTAATTATTTTATACTAAAAACAGTTTTTTTGTTATTTGTGCATAATGTGTTTTCAAGTCCTAATTTTTCCTTTATTTTTGATTTACCAATAATGTTCAATAAGGACATTTTAGTTATTTTATACTAAAAAGAGTATTTTTGTTATTTGTGCATAATGTGTTTTCAAGTCCTAATTTTTCCTTTATTGTTAATTTACCAAATCCTTATCAAGTTTATCAAGTAACTGGAAAAAATTCGATTAAGATTTAATAAGTTTAAAAAACTTTTTCATAAAGTACCATTTGTGCATTTGAGCTTATGAGATAAATTGCCATTGATCAAAAAGTCTAATTGGTAATCCGTTTGTTTCAATTGAAATAGGACATAATAAAGATTTTATAGAAATAAATTTTAGACAAATTCAATGTCAAATAAGAGAGAATCAAAGTTAAGAATTTAGAAATTTGAAAGGGAATAGCATAGGAAACATATCCCTAAAACTAGGGGATAATCGGCCTAGGAGCCTTCTCCCAAATTGGTGTCGATTTTGGCACTAGACTTGGTTAGAATGGGATGTCCAGCGTCAGATTTGACTAGTACAGTCACTGAATTTTTCTCTTTTTTTGACAAACGATATCGAATATGGTTCTTACCCTTATAAAATACCATTTTCACCCCTCTCTAGATTCTTCTTTCTTCTTTATCCTCAAGGACATTTGGTATTTTTCTTAGCCTTTATAAAAGGCCATAAGAGGAAAAAAAATCAATCATTTCCTCCTCTCTCCCCCCTATTTTGTTTTCTCTTTTTCTTTCTTATATACAACTTCTTTCTTTTCTTTCAATTTTTTGATTTTTCAACTAATTAAACTCTTATTCTTTTTTAACAAATCATAAATACACATCACCCTTTACATGTAACAAGTTGTATTTTTGAATTTGGCAGAATATTCAAGCTAGATTGAGAGTTAAAATTTCGAGGCAAATTAGAGTTTTCAACAATCGACGATCCTCGCGACAATTTTAGGTCCTAATTGACTTACCGATAAGCTTTTTAACAAGTTTTACGCACGAAATTATAGTTTAATAGGATGGTTAAATTATAGTTTGTAGTGCATATATTAGAAATTAATGAATTAAGTGTAAACTGGAGAAATTAAACTTGATTTTAGTGCTCTAAAAAATAGAGTAGTTTAAATTAAGACTTTGATCAAATTAAAAGAAAATTTATTATTTTGAGAATACTATTCATCTAGGAATATTCAGATTAGAGAGTAAAATTTTTATGTTATTATGTGTGAGAAATGATTGTGATAATATAAGAATGGTCATAAAATTTCATGTTGTAAAAATCGGATAAATGACCAAAATTTCATAAAATCTCGACCGATTATGTTCAATTACAAAACTTTAACTCATTTAGCATATTCCCGGTATATAAATAGCATTAGTTTCAATTGATAATATGAAAATTGATAAGGTATCGATAATAGTGATTTAGGTACCGATAATTCGAGCAGTGAGGTTTTAAAGGGTGAGAACTAGAGAGAGTGTATACCCTCCTTAATTTGTAAGTAGATTTATTTTTTTCAAATATTTTAAAAATATTTTATGTAAACTTATTTACTTTATAATTTAGAAAATAGTTTATTCAATAAATGTTGTTTTGAATTGTTAACGTCGTCCAAAATTTGACGTAAAGAATAATTTAAAAATGGAGTCGCCATCTATCCAAATAACGGTGGGATAGATCACCTAAAAAATTTAGATTCCAAGTTCGGG
>JAWDEX010196567.1:0-12046 GCA_035221805.1 Trichilia hirta
CATACAAAGGTTAGTGGTGCTTATTGCCTGGGAATTTTCCAAAATGCTGATCCAACTACTCTTTTAGGAGGTACATTACATTCATTGCAGAAAACACACAGCTGCCCCACCTCACCCTCCCTGCACTCCCAAATAAAAACACGCACACACAAAAAATTCAGACTTTAATATATGAAGCAGATCCATGGACACTTATATGTAACTTCCTAAAAGAAGGGAAAAAAATTCCCTCTTGCACATGTGCATGAAACAGAAGGGATTTCTCATAACTGTGGTTTTTGTGAGTCAGGAATTGTTGTCCGTAATATGCTAGTGACATATGATCGGGAGAATGATAAGATAGGCTTTTGGAAAAGTAATTGTTCTGAACTGTGGAGAAGACTACAGTTTCCGAGTGCTCCTGTCCCACCACCTTTGGTTTCCCCCAGCAATGATGCAAGTGTAGGAATGGCTCCTATGCTAGCACCAGATGGATCACCACAAAATGTTCTTCCAGGTAGAATCCATTTTGAGCATATGCAGTGGCCTTTTATGGTGCTCGAATTCAACTTTGTATCATGTATTAATTCTTTAGCCATGTTGCTTGAGGTATTACTTACCGGATATAATTCTTTATGCTTTTAGCAAACCTTATTGCAGTACAATGAATTGTGACATGTTTTCATTGCAATTTAGGCAAATGTTATTCAGTATCTATGGAACTTTAGGTCCTACCGTTGTTGATGAGGCTTTTGCTAAAAGTGAATATTAATTTTGTTTTCTTTTTCTAATGTTTATCATGAAAATTAAAATGTTTTCACTTGGATTTTTCATTTTGTATAATTCTTCCATTTTTGTAATTATACTTCTTGAAAGTTGAAAAGTTCAATGTTGTATCATTTTACACATTTGATTATAGCTATGGTCAACATCACATCTGAATTCTAGTATCGTATATCATATTGGCTTCACACTGTTGCTGCACTATGGGTCTCTCCTAAAATATTGCCTCCTTTGATGTGATACTTCAGGTGCGTTTCGAATTGGGTTTATTACATTTGATATGTCAATTAGCCTGAACAACTCGTACATGAAGCCCAACTTCACAGAACTTGCAGGGTTCATTGCCCATGAATTAGAAGTTGACAATACACAGGTACAGAGATACTTTGCCTTACCTTAGCTTAAAGTTGAATTGAAACACTCTGGTTTAGAGGCTACTAGTTAAATCCTGGTGTTGAAGCTTATTCAGTAATATGGTAGGGTATTTTTTTTGTTTACCTGACATTCAACTGTAAATGGGAAATGATTGTATTGATCCTAAAATTTCTAACACATGCTTTCTTGATTTACGACATCTCAGCTAAGGTTTTCACTATTGATTATTGCATTTTTTGACCAAAAGTATTACGTGTTCATATACTGAGTTTTTCCAAGAATTAACAAATTAAAAATAATTGGCAAAAAGGGAAACTTATACATAGATAATAAATAGATCTTTAACCAGCTTGTAAACCTGACTGCACATTGTTGTTGCCAAGTTTCACTTAGCGCTGGATCCTAAATCAACTTACATGTCTTCTGCTTACACTGATGTTTGGATTTCAGGTTCATTTGCTGAACTTGTCTTCCAGAGGAAATGATTACCTTGTCAGCTGGGGCATCTTTCCTGATGAATCTGCAGATTACATTTCCAATACCACAGCATTGGTAATACTATAATTGTAATAGCAAATATTTATATGTGTGACTTGTTTGTTCCCCATTTATTAACTTGACATTCACCATATTGACTGAATGGTTGTTTCATTTTTGCTGTGTGCAGAATATAATTATGCGGTTAAGGGAAAATCATATGCAGTTGCCTGAGAGATTTGGGAGTTATCAATTGGTCAAATGGAATGTTGAGCCTCAAATTAAACAGTATGTATTTCTCTTAAACTAATCTAAAGAAACAACAACTATTACCTCTACCTAGTTGAATGCTGTTTTGGGTATTTCTTCATCAGTAAGATTAACTGATCAATCATCTCTTTGAAGCACTAGATTGCTAAGAAATTCTGGCTGTTAAATTCAAATGAGATAAGCAAATCTTTGTGCTAGTACTGACCTATGCTGTCTCAAACCTAGCTTAAACAATTGTCTAAGTGGATTTATTTCTGGCTATCTCAAATTGCCACTTGGGAATAGTACTTTGGATGCGTGGGCTGAATTGAAACTCACATATACATTAGGAAGGGTCCGTATTCTTTCTTTCCCTTTTGCTATTTTTAGTTGGGGAGGGATGGAATATTATCCTTGCTACAATTTCATTTTCCATGTGCATCTATCCATATGTAGGGATTTTTTTTTTCAGTTAGAATAGGTTTGGAGCACTGATTAATGGTGAAGGAAGCGTTTCTAGTAAATGGCTAGTAGTCAGTGTGCAAGTGATATACATGTGTCATATTGTGACATCATGTTAGAGATGGTTGGAATGTTGAGTTCTAGATCACGGTTGACCCTTATTAATATGATTTTGTGACATTGCAATTGCAATGGCGGAGGGACTGCCTTGGTAAGAAAGAAAAGTGTTCAGGCATGAGTGACAGGTTAGTTGTGCAGCATTATTGCTCAGCCTGTGGAAAGACGGAACGTTGTGCTGAAGGTCATGCCAAACTGAAGAGTTTGTGTTGGTGATGAAGGGCTGGAGTGAAAAATAAAAGTTTTGGGGGTTGTCAAAGTATGAAGAAGTATATTTTATAGGTTAAATTATAAATATCTTATATATGACTTGAAAAGAAAAAAAAAGGAAGAAAGAAAGATTGTGATGGCTCCACCACTAGTGGTCAAGTGACACCACAAAGGTTATGCTGCGCCTATTTTTTTACCAATATTCATGGATTTTCTGAATTCTTATATTAAAGCTAAGTTTCAGGATTGATTGGATTCTTTTTTTTTTTTTTAAACATTTTGCTAACGATGAATATAAAATTTGAAAATAAGTATCCATAGATAAAGTTAAATACTAGATGAAGATAAATGAAAAAGAAAAGTGAGCGGGGCATTTTTCTTGTACTAACTTTTTCTTCTCTTGTGGCACTGTACTGGCATTGCTTGTGCAATTCCTTGCGTGTTTATTTTTTAGCCTCCTCTTGAACCACTTTGGCCTTGAAAGGTTTCTGTAATCTTTATTGCTACTTGTTTTCTTTTTCACACTTTGGTTCTTCTGGAACATTCAGGAGATGGTGGCGTCAAAACATTGTTGCGTTAGTAGCTGGAATATTTATCGCCCTTTTTCTTGTTTTGTCAATTATTGGGTTATGGTCACTTTGGAGCCGGAGACAAGAAGCACTGCAATCATACCAGCCCGTTCGTGCCACTGTTCCTGAGCAGGAGCTTCAGCCACTTGAATCTTGAAAGTTTATTCTTGGGCTTGATTATTTCTTTTTCTTGGTTTTTATAATTTTTGGTGGTGCGAGGAAATTCTTGCTTCTGATCTCCCATGGCCATAGAGATAATTATGTTGGCTCATCAAAGATGGCCTTTTGAACGGATAGCTTAGCAAATCTGGAGCACCTCTTGTATTGTACAATCAAAAGGAAACAATCAAAGAAAAAAAATAGAGAAAAGGGTGATAAAATTCACATGGTTTTTGAATCATGTAAGGTGGCACATTTTATGTATGGCAATAGACAAATTACCAATTTATGGCAGACAATAGTTGTGTCGTTTTTCAATTGTACCTAAAGACTGCTTTAATTAATGGGTGGTGGGATTCGAGGAACTGCAAGACGTCCGAGTGATTCCCTTTTTCCATTCAAATTCTGAAATAGATCCAATTAATAAACCTAATACAGGTACTAATACTACTGCTAATGCACACAGTGGAAGAGGAATAAAATTTAACGACATGACTACTTATGTGGCTCAAATCAAGCCGAAGAAATTAAGTACCTGAGTTATGAATGGCAATGGGTCGAGTTTTTTGGATATTTCACCCTAATAAAATGAATTAGGATAGTGAAAAAATAAGTTTGGGACAAATTTAAATATTAAAATTAAACCTGTGACAAGTTCAAATAAGGATCGAGTTTATAATTTTAGGTACTCGTTATTCACCAAACTTAATACCTATAAAAGTTTTAGAATTTTATTTAATGAAATTATAGAGTTGAGATTTGAACCATGTATTAAAATTAAATCCATGACCAATTTAGATAGAGTTTGGGTTACTCATTAAACTCAATACCTACAAAAGTTTTAAAATTTTAAGTTAATAAAATTATTGAGACGAGATTTGAACCTATAATTTTTAATTCAATACCTATAAAAATTTTAGAATTTTAATTTAATGAAATTATGGAGACGAGATTTGAACCTATAATTTTTAACTCAATACCTATAAAAATTTTATAATTTTAATTTAATGAAATCATGGAGATGAGATTTGAACCCATAATTTTTAATATAAACAAGATGCATTTATCATTATATCATATTAATTATTTTATTAATAAAAAGATACATAATAAATATAAATTTTAATTTTTTTTAAATTATATTTATAATAAATTAGATATAATTAAAATAATTATTTATACAGATACTGAATAGTATTAATTAGATTTGAGACAAATATAAATAATGTATATTAATAGGTATAAATAATATAAATATACATTTAAATAAATTTAGGACGGATTCAAATATTTTATATATAAATAATTATAAAAGTAGGTATAATATTTTTTACAGGTACACCTAGCTATTGCTATCCCTATCTCCGAGTTTGTAGAATGCAAATGACATGAAGATACAATGTCTGGGAGGTGCATCATATCTTCCGTGCATTTATCTTGGCAGATTTTTTTTTTCAGTCCCGCTTTTGCACACAATCAGTCTTATTTTAGAAAAGGGTCCACTAAGAAGGGATATTTAATTGTTAGTCGGAAAAGTAAGTATTTTCTTTGATTGCATCTCACGTTGTTGTAGTCGTAATTGTCGTACTGTATGGGACCATTGACTTTGACATTGTATATGATTTTGTTTTCCTCTTGGAAGACAATGCAAATGCAATCCGTCCAATTGTGAAAAAATTTAAATATGTTATCAAAAAGTATAAAAATATTTGTTTGTTTGCCATTAAAATAAAAATAAAAATAAAAATTTTATTTTTTAATTGAAAAAAAAATAGAGAACGACGGAGGAGGTATAAATACATTGAAATATCGATTGCATACGCTTAATCATTCCCATCCGTAGATTGGAGATGTAACCTGCAATAAAATCATAATCATACAAAGATTCGTATGATATTTGTAGAAAAATAACTCGCTTTAATTGAGAAATAGGGTCTATATAGTTTAGTTAATTCAACAAACTGAAAGTTATTAGATAAAATTTCTTTCACCCTAATTTTAAAAGAAATTTTAATTTATTTAAATTTTTTTTTTTTAATTATCAAATTTGAGATAAAATCGTGCGTTCGATCTCTAAAAATTTGACAATTCCAAAGCCTATTATTTCTCCCCTTGTCGGAAAGTTGTGGGTCAGAGTAATTTCATAATCGTTTCACGTGGCAAGCACCCGTTGGATATAATAGAGACAAGTAGGGGCCACAAACCAAACAAAGGCGTCTGTTTCATTGTACACGGCAGGTGATATGCTAAGTAAAAATCAATCTACCGAACCAGTAACCAGTAAGAATTATTATCATTTACCTCCCTGAGGTTTGATATTATTTTACTTCAATGGCAAAAATGAAAAAATAATAACTTACTTTTATTTTTTCTTAAATTAATCTTTTATAATTATCTTTATATCTTCATATATAATAATAAAATTTTATATATTTATTTATTTATTTATTATTAAAAAATTAAAATAATTAAATAATCTTTACATTATTTTAATTGTTTTAATCTTATTTTGCTATTAGATTATATTAATTATTATTTAAAAAAACTTTATAATAAATTATGTGACTAATAAAAATTTATTAAATATAAATAGAATTTTTTTAATTATCAATGATAAGATAATATTGTGAATTTTTTAATTAATTTTTTAATTTTAATTATTGAATATATAGTCAACTTTTATTTTTAATAGTAATTAAATATATATTTAATGATAAGAGATAAACAAATAATTTTATCATTTTATTATTTTATGAGAGGGTATAGAAGTAATTAAAATAATAAATTTAAAAAAGGGGTATTTTCACATGATCTAGAATGAAATATTACTAAATTTTAGGGGAGGTAAATGATAATAATCCTAACCATTATCCACAGCGTTACTCCACATTCTCAACTAGTTAACTTCAACCACTTGTCCTCTTTTCATTCTCCTATGCATTAATATTATACTCTCTCTACAAAATCTAACGTTCTATAATCTTCTTTCTCGTGTTGCTCATGCTCAATCACATCCAGAATTATTATGATAAAGTTGGAAAACTGGAAAAAGCATCCCCTTCCTACATTTGTTATGGAAATTTACAAATACAAATTATAATAAAGTGAATATTAGAAAATAGACAATTGAGAAAGAAGAAGAGATTTTTGCTAAATCTTAATAAAATAACGGACTTATATATTAATTTTAATTAAAGTAAATTTATTTATGTGTAAAAATCTAAACTTATTTCTATATTATATTAGATTGAATAGAATAAATAGTACGAGTTATTCAATTAATTAGAATTCTTTTTTGTTATCCATTTAATATTTAAAAAAAGTATTTTTTTTTTTTGATATCTCATTTTTTATAAATACAAATCTTAAATATTAGACTTAAAAATTAAGCTGTTATAAATTTAATATTAAGAATTTAAGATTAAAGCATAAATTTTAAATATATTCTCCAACACTTTATTATGATAATTTAATGGAATAATGTTTTGAATATGATTCGTCAGATAGAAATATCTTAAGTCCACCAATCTTTTGATAAAACATTTATTTATTTAGTAAATATTATGAATTCAAGAACCTTAATACAAGAGTAAGATTTAATTTATGAGACCAAACGCATCAATTAATTTATACACACGAGACAACATTCACAATCATAAACCAATAAAAGGACCCGATCTATCCGTTATTCCATTTCAAGTCCCTCGTAGATATCAATATCCTGTACGAGCCAAGTCTTGGAAATGTATCTAAGGACACTTTGGTTTTCCCTTGGAGTTCTTCATGTCTCTGTAACAAGGGCACTCATCTTTATGACCATAAGTCCCAGATGGAACACAATTGCATTTCTCACAGCAGATTCCACAGTACTTCAGGCAACTGTCTTTCACTCCAGCTTTTGAGCACCTCACCGCACACTTAGAGTCACAAAAACCTGCAATACTCAAGCAACAATCAATAGAGTCATATAGAATATAAAATATAATTAACTATATCAAAAGTACGTGCGATAGGTAGTTGCAAATTTATTAATTACCTGAGTCAGCCATTGAGAGCTCAAAGAAAGAACAAGTAAGGACGAGAGAAAGGAGGAGTAATAGGACAAAAAAATGCTTCATCATTTTCTCAACACAAGGCTGTCAATAGACTTGAGAATGAATGAAAGCAGTTTCTGTTCTGCTATAACTCGCTTGCTTTGAGAGTTTTGCTGAGATTAGTGGTGCTTAGATAGCCAATGGAGGAGTCATTATTTATAATGAGGACTTCAAAAGGAGTAGGTGGAAAGGTTAGGAAAGTAGGAAAAAATAAAATACCAACAGCAAAATAGATTTACAGTCTGTCAAGCGATTTTCCTTTCCAATGGATGGTTGAGAATGAGGAATCATCTTATCATCTTACTTTAGAGTAACTCAATGTCCATTCCCAACACACACGGGACCATTTCTTCCATCCATCTATTGATCCATAGTGCCCAGAGGATCATTGCTTTGCATGGATTCATCAATGTAGCACCTTAGCGTACAATTGTTAATCAATTACATAGATGTAGTACTTTCCTTCTTCATCATCTGAAATCTGAATTTTTGATCAAGTTGTCCTTGGAAATACGTGAAATGAATCCAATCGTTATAAGCAAATGGAAAGAAATTGTGGAGGTATATTTATTACCAGGTTCTAGCGTCTAAGTTTAATGAGTATAGCCAATGCAATGTGGAAGGTCCGTTTTTTACTTTTTCTCGAAGATTAAATTAAATTATTTATTTTACAAGTATATACTTTTGTTAACCAAAACTACAAAATGAAAATGAAAATATTTGTAATGACTCGTCATAAAACAAGATATCAAAATCCCTACAAAGAAAACGTTCACAGGTTATAAAGAAATGACTTTAATATTTAATCCAAAGGCTAAAGCCTATGGATGTTTTCATTTCCTTGTTCCTATAAGAGGCATGGAAGCAATTCATTACCTGATCACATTTGTAAAAAATACCAAACAATTGAAATACAACTTCTTATTTTTTATGTCTTCAAAAATCCATTTAGTCTTTGTATTCCCATGACCTTAAATTGCGTATGCAGGCGTCCCCCCATCCCACTTTGATAAAGTGCGCAAATTGTGCGGGCTCCCACTGAATAAAGAAGGGTTGCCCATTTCCAACATCCAACCAAACTGTCAAAAAAAAACAAAAGATCTTCAAGGCCTTTGAATTCCATTTGACAATCCAGTCTGATTGATATAGGAATAGGAATCCATACAGAGCAAACCTTTTAACCAATAGAGTTTCCTCTTGCGTTACTTCATGGACAAATGGTTGTTCTTCCTCAAATAGTATCGGTGATGGTGTTGTCACACCCCTAATTTCAATTTCTAAGGCATTCGAGTTTTCTCGCTTCAACTTGGTTACCCAGTGCAAATGGCTTCATGGACAGATACTCACCACTTTGTTCGAGGGGTAATTATGACTTTTTAGTTCTAGAATAAATAATTTATCTTGATCATTTAAATTAGAACATTAAATAAAAAAAAATCAATGTATACATAATACATTAAACCGGATTATTATGAATTAAAATTTTAGTAAAATAAATATCATTAATATTAATTCAAATAAGTTATAATAAAATTTATGCGAAATTTACATGTATTTTATCTTTGAGTCATGAGAAAATAAAATCTAATAATATAATTAAAATTTCGATAATTTAGAGATGTAATTCGATGTCGATGGATAACAAGAATATATATTTATAAGATAAAATTTATTTATATAATATTTTTTTGAATTGTTTGTGGTATTTGATTATTTAAATATATTATTGCAATTTATTTAATAAATTATTTATTAAATTATAATATTTATTTGTAAATTTAGTTCATAAATAAAGAAACATTTAGATAATTATTAGATCAATGGCTTAAGATAAAAAGTAATTAAAACGGTATAACATTTATAATAGACCTAATTTTAATTACTAATATAAAATAAAAAATTAATTAAGCAATTATTGTTGGTCTAAGACCAAGTCTAAATTTAATTAAATAAATTTTAATTTTATTAATACCAGTTGTTGATGCTCAAATTTTTCAGCGACAGAAAATTTAGCACATCACACAGATTAACTGTTGCGATCGACGTAGAAGCTTTTCGGGGACTACCTAAAATCACAAGAAAACAAGTTAGGAGTGAAGTCGGATTACCGACAAATAAACTCCGACACTCAAGTTAGTGGATTATTCAAGGCCAAGTTAAAAAGAGAGATGAATTATGAGTGTTTAAGTGTTTATCTATCCAAGAAGCTGGGCTCGAGAAATACAAATGAATGCAAATACTCTCTCCACTGTTGAAAATAACCCCTTCAAAGAACCAAATCAATCCCCTTTCTTTGTAGTAATTTTACCATTTATAAGTGAAGGTTCTATGCCTAAATCATGCTTGAAATATAAGTTTTTGACATAAAAGTCCTAGGCTAATTCCATGCAATTCAATGGAAATTATAACAAATTACCTTAGGACTTTTTTAAGATAACTTTGGTGCTTTCTTTTTAATGAAGAACAAGCTTAAAAACATGAACTCTCTCTAGTTAACACCATCCTCTTTACTTCTTCTAAGTCTTGTATGAAATACCCTTGAGAGAGATATGAAAAATCAACATTTTTCATTCATAAATTAATTAAAATAAAAAATATCCACACTTTTATATTTTTTATATTTTTTAATTATTTTAATATCATATTTATCTAATAAGCATGATATAATAATTAGAAATAATGTGATACAACCATATCTAAGATACACGGATGAAATCAATTCAAACTTGATTAATACATATTTGACCAAGTATTAAAACTTTAACAAATTAAATTCTTACATTTGGATTAATATTAATCATTAATATTAAACCATAGTTTTCTAATAATTTAACAATTAAATTAATTAAAAAATAACCATATTAATCAATAACTTAATTAATATGATGAATTTAAATAAATTCCATAAATATGGTACAATTATCATATTGCCCTTAGTCCAATATATAGATAAGGATAACTTTGTTATTTCTATTCAAATTAAATACTTTTATTTAGATTTTACCCTTATATATTAAAATTATATTTTAATATATTTTATAATCAAAATTATCAACTTTAAATATGTAATTTATAATAAATTACACACTTGTATCACTTTAAGAGTAAAATAATCATTTTGTACTAAATGAAATTATTTCATTTATTTTTCACCATTTTGCCTTAAAAATATTTTTTAACATATTTGATAATCAAAATTATCAAATTTGACAAATTATTTACATTAAATAACTTTATGATATCAATATATTAATTTTTTAATACTTTAAAGAATCGCTAATACGTATAACCATTATACATATTGATTTTAGCCTATTTTTATATTATCATGAGGGTGCTAGCTCTCTCTCGATAATATTTTCTCTCTCTCTCATATGAAAAAATGTCAAAAAATCTTGATAGACCATAAAGGTTCACCGTGACTCAGCTGTGAACTTATGTCAAACACTTCGACTTCGAATATTTCAGTTATTCAACGATTATAGTTAGTATCTAGCAATATGATATAGTTTTCAAGTTACGATAAAGAAATATCTTCATCAAACCTCTTCTTGATTGCACATAACGTGTGAGTAATATCCTTCTGTCACCATATCCTAATTGAGATAGGAGTTTATGAATTGTCGAAACCCTAATTTTGATTCTCTTTTGAATCATCGATCATATGTTAATATTATGATGTGGCCACAAACTTAAAATCAAGACATCATATTAATATTCTATTAGAAACTTGACTCAGACTGAGGCAATAAAAATTCTCAGCCCAATATGTTAAGCTAACAGATCCTATCTTCACTGTCAATCGAACACTTATATAAACAAAGCATACTCAAAATGATTTTTTATACAAGGTGTGATTAGCCCTGCATGTATACACCACATAAAATATACCCATCTATATAGAGTCTGATTCTAGACATCTTAAGTCAAAGAATTACGTCGCATACTATTATAATCTATCAATAAATCATTGACTACATGCATACCATGTGATTTATCGATATTCGATCCTGTTCGATAAATGGTTCACTAACTATAAATCCACACTAATGCCTTTATAATAACACACATATTGTTAGCCTACATATATTATCAAATAATATCATTAGGCGATATCTAGTATGCCTACTATGTGATAAAGTTGCCCATTCAACACCATATATATAGAAAACGTATTTGACAATTTATTTAACAATTTAAATAAAATTATTTGGACAATTTACATATATTCATTATTCATTTGCATGAAAAATAAATGAAATAATTAATGTATGTAAATAAAAAGCTATTTCTTTTATTAATTTGTAAAAGTTTATACAAGATCATAAGCCCTAAATCTGACAACACGAATGATTTCTAGGGCATACACTAACAAATACACTCCCTTAATTTTTCACGTCTTTGAGTCTTATTAGTTCTCTAATTATCTTAAGTCATGATATACGACTTTGAAACTTGTATAATACATTTCAAATTATATTATTAATAACACTGCTTCATATATTAATTGTTATACCCAAGTATAGGTAGTCTTGTTATAGTATAGTCCAGTGAGTTCAAGTGTCGTATCCA
>JAWDEX010196577.1:0-12046 GCA_035221805.1 Trichilia hirta
TGTTTATAACTTTGAAACTTGAAAATCAAGAAAAGGTCTTATTAAAAAGTAATATGGCTCATGATGTGAAGGGCATAGGTGCCGTAAAGATGAAGATGAGTACATGTTCATATGTAGTACTATAGGCTGTAAGATATGCACTAGTCTAACAAGGAATTTGATATCCTTAGGCATGCTAGAAATTATAGGATATAACCTTAATGGTAAAATTGGTATCCCTAAGATGTGCAAGGATTTCTTAGTAATAATAAAGGCAGAAAGGAAAAATGGATTCTGTGTTCTACTTTGAGATGAAGTGATTGTTAACCCGAATGTTATTTCTAGAAAAAATGCAAACAAGTTAATGCTATAGCACCAAAGAATAGAGCATATAAGGATAAAGCTCTCAATAAATTAAATAAACAAAGGTTGCTTGGAAAAGTGATAGGAAGTAATTTAAAGTTTTGTGAATGTTATGTTTATAAAAACATCACAAGACCAAATTTGGAGCTAAAAAAATATAAACAAAGAAAGCTTTAGAGTATATTTATGATGATATTTGGGGGATAACATAAGTTCGATCGTTAGGTGGAGTCAAATATTTTCTCATTGGTTGATAATTACCCTAGAAAGGTATGGATACATATCTCGAAGAGTAAGCATCAAGGGTTTCTAAAGGTTAGAGAATGTAAATATTTGGTGAAAAATAAAAAAGGTTTTAATACAAAGACATTAAAGACCAATAGTGGCATGGAGTTTTATAGTTCTATATCAATGGTTTTTGTAGAGATAATAGGGAGGCACAAAATAATAACCTACATTCCTCAGGCAGAGAGGATGAATAGAACATTGCTAAAAAATGTGAGAAGAATATTATTATGTTCAAGTTTATCTAGGATATTTTGGGCAGAAACTATGTCCATTAGCTACTTATCTCATCAACTAAAGTCTAATATTCGTTCTAAATTTTAACACACTAAAGGAGTTGTAGACTAGAAAAATAACTTCTTTTAATCATTTAAACGTGTTTAGATGCACAACCTATGCATGAATACATCAATCAAAGGAAGTTGAAAACTAAAGCGGTTAAAGGTGTGTTTATTGGTTATCTAAAGGCTGTCAAAGGTTAAAAAATATGGTGTCATGATTATGTGAGAGAGAAAATGTATAGTAAATAGAGCTATGAAGTTTCTAGAAAATGGATTGAATGAAGTTTAAGTTTTATTAGTAACTCATCTAAAATAGAGAAGAATTTTAAGTTTGAGGTAGAGTTTAATTTTGAAAGTGAAAGAATTTTTGAATTAGGACCTCAAAGCGTATACAAACCTCTAATGACAAAAAAGATTTAGAAGCTAGACAAGAATCTAAAACTCAATAAGAAACTTTGCAGGATTACAACCTAACTAGAGATAGAATCAAAAGAAGAATTAAATCACATATGAGGTATAGATATGCTGACTTAATTGCATTTGCACTTTTTAGAGCAGAAGAAGTAGAAATTACAAAGCCTGTAACTTATAAAAGAAGCTTTGAATGGTCCAAAAGGGGGCTAATAAATGGTACCAAGATAAGGCTCCATTGAAAAACCATACTTGATCTTTGATGAAGAAACTAGAGAATAGAAACATGGTAGATTGTAAATGGATTTTTAAAAGAAAAGAAGAAGCTAATAGATCTTTGAGAATTAAAGCCAAACTTGTAGTAAAAGGATTCACATAAGAGAAAGGTGTAGATTACTTAAAAGTTTTCCCACCTATTGTTAGGTATGCGTTTATCAAGTTAATCCATAATTTGGATGTTGTATTTGACTTAGAAATAGAGTAAATAAATGTTAAGACTATCTTTTTACATGGCAATCTGAAAGAAAAGATATACATGAAGTAGTATTTTGAAAGAAAAGAAACTAAAAGACTTGTGTGTTTGCTTAAAAAGTGATGTATGGCTTAAAGCAATCTCCCAAGCAATAGAATTTAAGATTTGATGAGTTGGTGATAAAGCATGGTTACGAGAGAAGTGATTATAACCATTGTGTGTACTTTCAAGGGAGGATCGTAGATGATGTGATTATAACCATTGTGCAAATTATGTTGTATATATGCACAGAAGGAGATCACTCACTAGTTTTGTGTTTATGTTTGAATGTAATATTAATTAGAAAGCTTTATTGCAATACGTTGTAGCATTATCTACAGCTAAAGCCAAGTACATGGCTATTATGGAAGCAGTTAAAGAAGCAAATGATTATGGGTTTTTGTTGTAGGGTTGAAAGTTAAAAAGAATGTTTATGTGGCTTTCTGTGATAGCTAAAGTTTTAAACATCTTGCTAAATATCAAGTGTTTTATGAGAGAACTAAACACATTTTTGGCTTTATTTCATTTGAGATGTGTTGATTAAAGTTAAGGTAAATTTCTTAAAAATGAGAACTGAGAAGAACGTTGTTGATGCACTAACAAAGATAGTTCTAAATGCAAATTACAAGCACTGCTTGAGGCTGCTAAACTTAGGATGTGTTAAGCTTAAAGATGAGAAGGATGTGTCAATAGAGAAAAATACTTCGTGAATTTGTAAGATTGAATTGTTGAAGTAGTAGTGCGATATTAAAGAAGATAAGTTGTAGAATTGCAATTGTTAAGAATAAGAGAGAAGTAAGAGAAGGATAACTAAGTTGATAGTTTCTAATTTAATCAAGCTAGAGATTTATAGAACGTGATTCAATAAGAAACTTATGTTTGCAATAAAAGTTCTTGATCAAAATTTTGAGGTGAAGAATATTGAGGTAGTGAGTTCTACAAAGAAGTTTTCTAGACCGCGTGGTCAAGTTATACTATAAAGAGAAGAAGTTATATTGTTAAAATATCTCCTAGATAAGGTGATTAGGTGATTAGGGAATGTTATAATAGAAAAATTCTTTATATAGTAGTCTCATATCTAGAAAACTCATGTCAAAGGAACTTAATTATTAGGGTTTTAAGAAAAGGGCATTTTTGTAAATAACTAAGATTACTTAGTTAGGCTGTTATTCCTTGGACTATATTAACTTGTGTTTTGTACCTAATTTAAAAAATAGTTTTACAAATTCTTTTCTCTATGTCAAGAAATAAGATTGATAGAAATAAAACCCTCTTCGGGAACACCATTTTCGTTATTTTATTGGTTGCTTACTTGAGTGGATTTGTGATATCAGACCGCTGGTTGTTTGAGTGTTGGAATCTTGAGGGATTTTTGAATTTTTTGATTTGTTTCTCTTAAATCAGAGGTTTAACAATAATACCTGGTTTGACTTTAACTTTTCTATTTTTAATATGATTAAAAATTTATTAAATAACAAATACATATTTATTTACTTTTAAAAATATTATTTAAAGCACATTAACATTATATTTATTTATCTTTTATACTAAATAAATAATATAATTATTTATTACTTTTAAGAATGTTGTTTGTAACATATCAATTTTTATTTATTATTTATACTAAATAAATAATAAATTTAATTTTTATTTATTTATTAAGTATAAATAATATATAAAATATTCTAAATATCATTAAATGATTTGAAACTGGCAGTGAATTTAGCAGTGACCTCAACATTTTAAAATTTTTAGAACTCCTAGATTCATTATAATTGTTAGTGTTCATCAGACAACCAATTCTAGTTAAATCTCACCTGGACGATGACTTCTACTCAAGCACAGCGAATTTATAAAGCATTGAAGAGATATCTAATGTCTTGTTAAAATAAAATATATATTTATTATTTATCAACAAATATCTCTTTAGTATTTAATAAAATAATATATTTATTTATTAATTATAAATAAATAAATATACTTATTATCTGCTATATATATGTATAATAAATCAAATATCTAGATATTATTAATATATTTCAATAATATTTTTAAAAACAAATAAAATATTTTTATTATCTTGAAAATTTTTTTAATCATATTAAAAATAAAAAGTCAAATGATCAACCTAATCATTACAACAGCTAAACTCGATTAAATAGTTATTTTTTATTTTTTTTATTTATATTAGGGATCATAATAATTATTTCAGCAGTCAAATCCGATTATTCAATCAAAATTGACGAAAAAAAGGTATAGATATCGGTTTTCTAAAAATTGAGTATTAAATTGTTATTTTCATCAACGGAAGTAGATGTCCTTGACCCATTTCATTTTATACTAACACCCAATTACAGATCTACATTTGGTGATAAATACAAATTGGTCCCCAACATTATATACAATACAAGGTAAAAACATACTTCTATATTTTATTATAAATAAGTCCCTAATATTAACTTTTACTATTAAGACTTATCTGTTACAAATAATTAAATTATATTCCTTTTATTATTAGTTTATAAAATAAGAATCTATTAGTTACTAATCTATCATTGCAACGTTGGATTAAAAAAATTTTATTAAATCATATCTATATTTGACTTATAAAAACATATATCTTTTTGCATTTTACTAAAAATTTTATTACATTTTTCTATTATTTTTCTATTAAAAATTATAAATATCCATTTTAACTTATTATTTATATTATGAACTCTCAAATACTTATTCTAACTTATTATTCATATCAATAAATAATAATTTTGTTTGCTTGCATTTTTATTTAACTTCTATTTTTAAATGAATCACATTATTGATTTAAAATATACGAGTAATGCTAAGTATTCAAATTATTATCTTATCTATTTTTGAAATTTGGTGCAATTTTTATTAATTGAAAGATAGATTTCACAATTTTTAAATAATTTGTTGCTTTATGTTGCTATCTAATCAATGGAAATTACGTTATTCGTCACTTGAGATTTTTAATATTATTTTTAAAAAAAACTATTTTATAAAAATACACAACATGCTTGTTATTAAATTTACTTAATTTTTTAAAATTAATTGTATTCTTTTTAATTTATATATATATGTTTACTTTTATATCTAATTATATATTAGTTTATAAAAATTTTTTGTGATAAATTTATAAAATTATATCCAATAAATATTAATTTGCTCAACTGATACAAAATCTTGGGTCCGTCCCTCCTAACACTGTCTTTTTTTTAGTGTATATTTTAAGTTTTTGGTTGTATTTTTAATTTTTGCATTGTATTTCTCAAATTAAAAATTATAGTGTAGAAGCTGAGAAACTTTGGGTTGCACGGTACAACTGACAATACTGTAGCCTCGCCCATAATAGTCATGTTATCCTACGTGACGAGTTCAAGTCTTCGGGTGGGTAAGTTTGGAGTCCTAATTGGGTCCGGTGTCTGTCCGCAAACGACGAACGAAATTGTTAAGATTTTTAAGATTTTGTTTTCCCAAATCTCCCAACCTAACGACTGCCTTTTACGCAATGCTCCAAACTTGACTCTTCAAAATGGAGGCGGTGCCGACTCACGTGACCTCAAATAATTAATTTTTTAATTTTTATATGAAATAATGTGCATGGAAATAAGAAAAAATAGCCAGTTATTCAATCAATGCAACAACAGTTCGGTCGGGTCAATGCTCTAATTACTAAAAGTTTGGACCCTTTTGAATTTATATAATATTTTTAAGAAAAAAATTATATATTTTATTTAAATATATATTTTTAGTATTATTAATTTAATATATAAATTTAATAAAAATAAAAATAATTTAACATAGTTAATTTTAAAAATTTTTAATATAATGTTATACATGTAAACTCCATACACAATTTTTTTGTACAAATTAATATAATAGTATTGTATAATTGTCAGAAGTCTTATACTTTTATTAAAGAGAATGAAAATTCAAGGGAGTAATTTGCCGTTCAAATTGCTGGCACTATGTTGAAGATGGCTTTGAATTATTTTTTTCCAATATTTTTAAAAATGATAGAATATGCAATGGAAGCACCAAATTAGGTTTTATTTATGATAGATATATAGGACCTAATATTCTAATAAATAAATAAATAAAACAAAATTTCAAAGCCAAGCGAGAGGGAATCAATAATGTTTCATTTAAATCGTTCATAGTTGGACCACTTGAGAGAGAGATAGGGAGAGATGCCAATAATTCATTATTTGAAATTGTTACCTTCATGAATTTAACACATCTACGCATTACTCCAATCATTTGTCTCAATGGGTTGATATGGGTTTTAATCAAAACCCTACAGCTACCAATAACTTTGAATTGCGTATGCATGAATCATGATTTTTTATGACATGAGGCCAACCAATGCAATGAGCCAATAACAACAAGATGAAAGGTCCTCTTAGGATTTTTATTTTATTGGTGAACTAGAAACACAATTACTATCATATCACATTATTGCACGCACCCACCTTAGCTTTGTATTGTAGCCTAGGGATTTATTTTTTTGAATCTATATGATCATAAATAATTAATGCATATTTGACTCATGGGAATGGTCACTTTTGGTTATTTTGGACCTTATGTGATAGGTCACACATTTTTCGCAATCCTTTGGCCCCTTAAAGGCAAAATGCCAAAGCATATTTCTTTTCCTCAATCTTCTCACTCGTCCGTCACTTTTGACAACCAAAACCTAACACACAATCAAAGAAGAAACATGGGTAGAAGGAGAATTTTATAATAATATTTTAAATTATATATCCTATTATTTGTTTATTATAATTTTATAATATAATATTTAAATTTAGAGAAGAATTTGTTTACCCTTTTGAGGTGGCTGATTAGCTATCGCTAGTTTGATAATTTGACCTACTAAATAACTATTGGTTAATTGGTGCATTCCTCTTAAAATGTGGGTATGCAATTTTTAATGTCAAATTTAACATTAATAATTAATAATTAATATTATTTATCGCAAGAAAATATATTTATTTTGCTTTTTCCTCATATATATTATCACACAAACACATACTTGCACTGGTTGGTATTTTAGTAATATGAAAGCGATCAAACTATATGACATTGAGTTAATAAAAATTTTCACATCATAAATAGCTAAAAATTGATGGTAATAATATGTTTGAACTTTAATAAATGGACAAAATTATGTGTAACATCACATACAGCAGTAAATAGGAATTGTATTTAAAATTAACAAAATTAAATATTTAATAAACATCAATTTCTACTAATAATTATATCTCACAATAATTCTATTATAAAAGTCATAGTATTCAATCTTAAATATATATTTAAATCATATTTCTTAGTCATTCACATAATTTTTGTTTGCAAATTAATTTTATAAATCAAAACTAAGGGAAGGATAAGCCCATATATGTTTTTAACTCCTTACCTACTACGTAGTCAAATATGAGTGAGGGCTAAAGGGGATAACTGAATTAAACTATTGCAAACTAATCGACCGAGCCCTCAAGAGCTAATTTCACCACTTACAACAATAAAAAAAGAAAAGAGAGATTTACATTTATCAGTGAATATAAATTATTATGCCATCGAGTTTTGGCAAAATAATAAATAAGAATATATTTTAATTATTTGGAGAAAAATAAATTTGGACATTAACGAATTGTTATTTTTTTTTAAAATAAGTCCTTGCTAAAGATTTATTTGTTATCAAAATTGAAATATATAATTTTTATTATTTGACCCAAATTAAAAAATTATTTTTTAATATCCCATTTATTTATCCTCTTATATAGTTATGTGTTGTTATGCGCTTTCAAGAGAATAGTTTAATTAAATTGGTCTATTATAATAAACATAAGAAGTTAAAAAGAAAAAAAATAATTTTAGCAATTTTAAAGAGCGATTAAAATGAAAGTAAGAGATTAATATATCAAGTTGTTTTCAAACTAATTTTCGACAAGAATTTGTTGAATTTATCTTTGCATGTGAAATATCGAGAGGTTGAGAGCATTAAGTTGATCTAATGACTTTTAGTTAATTAATATTTTGATAAAACTAATTCGATATATTTTTTCAATGGAAAAGATAAATGAGTTGAATAGCCAGTACATTAATCTAAGGGCTCTTGTTATATATTGCCATTCTTATTTCATAAAAAAAATTCCTATTCAAAAAATAATCTATTGGAAAGAATATGGTTTGTTTATAATATTGTAAATCAATTGGTCGAGCCTCTTGGCAATAAAAAAAAATATATATATATATTAATTCTCTCTCAAATAATATATTACGTTATGGTTTAGACTAGCTGCAACCCAATAGAAATATCAATTATTACAAAATATATCTATCGATTCCATATAATGTAATTATTCTAAAACTTGTTTTATAAACATATATACGTGTCAAAAAAATTTTAAAAATTCAATTCTCTTTTTTGTAAAATCGTTGGATTACAATAAAAAAGTTGTATCATATGATTAACAATATTGTTACAATATTGTTTCTATACTATGTTGTATAATACTAACTAAATCCTCCATTATTAGATGAAAAATTGTTACATGCATGGTTTTTCTTAGGGAATATTAGAGAAAGTCTTTAATAAATTTGTGAGAATGGGGAGATTTTCAAGATTTAATACTACATATAAAAATTATAGTGACCGCGGGGGTATAATTGTTTTAAATTAATTTTATTGTTTCATGTCTCTCAATTTTTATCATATATTTTTATTTTTTTGAAGTACTTTAACACATGCATAATTCAAGAAATGTAACAAAAAAAAATTGATACATATGACAATAATTTGAGATGACTACATTAGATGATGGGTGTATGATAATCTTGAAATAATAATGTCAGAATATAAACACTCTATAATTTTTTTTTATAAATTGCTGTGTTATTAATAAATAGTTATCACGTATTTTATATAATTTATTTTTTTATTTATGAATTTTTATTTATTCCTGTAAATTATAGAATATATAAGAATATAATATTATTATATTAATTTATGCAAAAAAATTGTATAAAAAATTTGTAACTCTAATATTGCTGATGGTGTAAAAAGTGAGGAGAGAGAATAAAAGGAATTAAAAATGATATAACCTAATTATAATTTCTGAAATAGCTGGATGAAAAGGAATAAATATTTAATTATTTTGAAAGAAATAAATATATTACTAGGAAGCCAACCTACAAGTCTGTATATGGGTCATGTTACAATGTAATTACATGCATCTTACATTATTCTAACTTTATTAATTATTTTATTGTATAATTTAATTCTTTTGCATTTTATTCCTTAATATATTTTATTATATTTTTCATGAGATAAAAATATATTATTGAGTTATGCTTTCAGAGTTTAACAATGTGTTAAGTATATATTTTTTTAATTATAACATTATTAATATATCAATAATATAATTATATTTAATGAAAGGGTAAGAATTTGTGATCATAAGTACTTGATAGTTTGAGTCATTTTAAAGAAAGAGAAAAATAATAAATCATATTTTTCAGCATACCACATTTAAAAGTATAGTTAAAATTATGACAATTATCACTGCTCAAACTTGAAACCTCTCTTTAAAGGCCCAAATCTCCAATTAGCTCCACTGAACTAGTGGACAAACATAAATCTATCGAGTATTAAAAGTTAGAAATAAACCTTGGTTCCAATGACAAAGGATGGTACACTTTTGTGGATTAGTAATATTCGTATACAAACTTTATATAAATTAATATAATAATATTATATTAAATAATTGTCAAATGTGCACATATTATTGTGTCATATAGTTCTAATAAAATAAAAGAATAAATTATATAAATATATAATATTAATATAATTTTATAATATCAATTTCAATAAAAAGAAATTTGAGACTAATATTATTGATGTTTGGATATGGTGATTTCAAATACATATATTTTAATTAGATAAAGAAAATATGGTTTTGAAACTTTATCCTAATTTTATGTAGTTTCAGTATTTTGGAGATTACAATTGCATTTGAAATTTTAAAATGACAATCCATTATCGAAGAAATTTAATGATGTTGTAATGACTTTTTTATATTTTATTATCAAATAAAATTCCAATTTTTTAAAAAATGAGGTAATACTTTAAAATTTCAAATAATTATTATTGACAATAACATTCCTCTTAAGAGAATATTCTGATTTAAAAGTCTCAAATTATTAAATAAAATTTAATATTAATGTTTTGTGAAAAATTCAGCTATCTCAAAATTATTTGAGAGACTCATACTTCTTTTTAGAGGTATTTTGGTCACTTTCCAGTCACATGGCATTTTCATTAATTTTGTTAGACGAGCATATGAAAGTTATATATATATTGATGGAGTAATATTAAGACAAAATATAAAATTTAAGAAGATTTTATTGAAAAATAATTGAGTTTGGAAAAAAAATCTTAATTGTGAGCTTCGCTATTTAAATTAGGGGTAATATGGTTATTTTCTATTATAATGAAGTCCATGTGTATGCTTAAATGATAGACAGTCAATGTAATAATAAGGCTAGGTAGTTGTTTCAGAAATACAGTTTGATGAAAATAGTATTTTGAAGTCATAAATATATGAATCTTAATGATATTAAATATTAGTATTATTTTTTAAAGTGAACTCAAATGATATATTTTTTTAACAGAAAAAATTTTGCTGTTGCCACTCTAGCAAGGGATTTTTTGTTACAACAAGAGATTTTTCGTTATAACGAGAATTGCTAGGCACCAACAATGAGCTCTAACTTCTATGGTAGCTCATTAACTCTTGTTGTAGTGAGAATTCTTCTACTGTAGCAAGCTTCAAAATTTTAAACAAAATTTCTTATTTTATCCATTTTAGAAACTTTTTTTTTTTTTTTTAATATTCCAAGATAACTTGGTCATTTCATCTCTTATCATATATACTCCCCAAACCCAGATATTTCTCATTTTTTTTTCCTCCTCCCTCTCACATGTTTAGCTCTCTTCTCCCTCTCCCACGGTTCTAATGTGATCTCCCCTCTCTTTTCATCAATTTTTTTGTTTTCTTTCAAATTTCTCATTTAAAATAGCTTGCATTCATTATTCTAAGGTTTCTATGATGATTGTTCTTGCAGATT
The DNA here is from genome assembly GCA_035221805.1 of Trichilia hirta. Classification (NCBI taxonomy): domain Eukaryota; kingdom Viridiplantae; phylum Streptophyta; class Magnoliopsida; order Sapindales; family Meliaceae; genus Trichilia; species Trichilia hirta. The sequence goes on from JAWDEX010196577.1 coordinate 10,981, forward strand.
GGCCAAGTAATCACTTGGAAGAACCTAGGATTTTAAAGTAAAAATTGGGGTTTATTGTTTTAGGTAAGAAAACAAATTTTTTTAGGCCAGAATCAACTTCTTGGTAAGTCTTTTTAACTCATTTTAAGCTTCGATTCATAGTATAATTGAATTTATATTTTAGGATTTAACGTGTATTTAGGAAATTCACTAGATTTAGTTTAATTTTGATAAATTGAGTGTGAATTCAAAGAATTAGGCTAGATTATGATAGGGGGAGGGGGGATTAGAATTGCTTAAATTAAATTTTTGATAAAAATTGAATAATAGTTACTATTTATAATTACTGTTCATCAAAGGTTGTGCAAGTTTGAAAGTTAATTTTAATTGTCAATTTGAGCTAGAAATGAATTAAGTGAAAATATTGGAATGACTGTGAAATTTCAATTGGTGAAAATTGGTTAAATAGCCATTATTAATACTCAACCTCGAGAATTAGGTTTTGACTTAGGAATTTTGCATAAACATCTCAAATAGTATGTATTCATAGTGTTTAAAGAATAAGAAATATGTGTGACTGTATATATATGTGATTTAGGCACAGAGATACTAAGAGAGCTACCAAACCAAAGAGAGGATTCTTAAGGAGTGATTACCCTCCCTAAACAATGAGTAGATCTTATTTTATTTTATTTTATTATTTTAAATATTTTATTAAACTTATTATTTTTAAACTAGAAATAGATCATATTTTATTTTGCTACAATATATATATTTGGCTTGTAATTGTGATATGTTGATAACTTATATATGTGGCTGAAGGCTAATGATATTTGTATTTGATATTATAACAAAAACTTAGACAAGATGCCTATTCATAATTTTGGATATTAGAAATTCATGTTGGTTTTGTATTGGTGATGTGATCAATGAGCTATTGTATTTGATTACTATAGCTATAGGAAGGTAGCTTAGAGACAAGCTTATTGACAGGTTGCCTTGGTAAGTGCACCACAAGTGGGGTAGGTATAAATGAAGTTGATATTATGGAATAGCTCATCTGTGAGATATGTTGAGGAAAGCTATA
>JAWDEX010196587.1:0-12038 GCA_035221805.1 Trichilia hirta
CATGGCAATGCAAATCTGCCAACAAATCACAACGTAAAGGAATAAGATGATCGTAATTAGGGAAATTCTTGTGACCAAAAAAGGATTTAAGGGTCAAATAAAATAAACCCCCTATCAAGATTGACACCTTTAAAGAAAACATGCGGCACCAGAATGCATGTATATACATAATTTGAAAAGAATAACCTTTCCATTAATGACTGAAATACCATGCAACCAACAAACACTTTGGATCTCTCTGCACTTCATAAACAACTCTTCAAACCTATCCACAAACGTTTTGACAGAATCCTCTTTAAGTGGAAGCAGCATCTTCACAGCTACTTCATGGTACTCATCAAAATCATCAGCCGATTGATGATGAGTAGCTAACCAAACATCACCAAACTGACCCCTTCCAATCCTGTGCTTAAGTTTCAATGAAGCAAGGTCAATCCAAGGCTTTGTCTGAGTAGGTGTAGCTACAACTGTTCTAAGGTGATCAGGATCTCCTTCAAAAAGTTCATACTCAAATGAAACTGTAGGCTTGGATGCCCTTGTCTTTTCAGCCATTTCTCCTATTAAAGCAATAACACTTAAAGAATAAGCAACACGGTCAAAAACACATTACCACCACTTCTTATACATTCAAAAGAAGCTTCATGTACAGTTAAGGCGAAAAACATATGATAAAAAAAATAAAAGAAAAACCAAAATTAAAACCAGTTAACCAAATTCTTTCTAATCTAAACACCAGTTCATCTCTACCAAAGGACTAAAAGCAACAGATTATCCATTGACAACAACAAAGGGCAATCAACTTATCAAGAGCAAAAAAATTATAACACAACTTTGTTGTATCAAAACCTAGCTCAATCAACAATTAATTAATTAACCAGATATACAATTAACAACAACGCCAATAATATTTACTACGAATACCAAACTGCACAACAAGAATAACTTTTTAACCACAAAAAAAAAAATACACATAAAAATAAAAAACTAAAAAAAATCTCTTTCCATTTCTATCATCTTCTCGGCAACCAAGCGCAGTAAGAGAGTGTGTTAACTTACCGAAAAGTAAGGAAATAGAGCTGGATTTTAGAAAGTGAAGTATGGAAGTGAACCCTAGATATGCGTAACCGGGTTCATTTAAATTCGAAGAAATTGACGTTAAATTATTATTATTATTATTATTATTATTATTAGGATAATAAATATGAGACAAATTTTTGAATCCTTACGTGGGGGAATATGCGATACTTAGTGTTGTCTGTGTCAAGTGCTTGCCACGTCACCAAAGGTATCCTTCTTGCGACACGTGTCCACCGAGACTACGATGCACACGAGTATCGGCGATAATTTAATTTATTTATTTTTGGTTTATAAAAATTTCTAATTCAAATCAAATATGAGACACAAATTTTTGAAATTTTATTTATTTTAATTCACATGTTAAAACAATTTTTAAAATATTAATTCTTTTTTGACTTTTCGTAATTTCATAAATTTAAAGGTGAAAAAATCAATAAATTCTTCTAAAAATAGATTTTTTTAGTTAATTTTTCATTTTGTGTGATTTCTTTGTGACTGAAAACAACATTTGAAAAATTAAAAAGTAATTCCTTTTATTTTTTTATATAAATAAATTATCAAAAATCTGTTTACTCCACAAATTTATTTTATTCTTTTAAATATAATTTCAAACTATTTTTGTAGAAGATAATTACATTTTTTTATAATAATTTGTACTTCACAATTAAATCTTTTTGTCTAGAAACTCTATTGATATAAGCTGTAGTTTTAAAAATCATTTAAAACTTATAAAAGACCAAACATCAATACTACAAAAACAAAAAAATCTCATCTATTAACATCTGATAAGGAATCACAGAAAAAAATCATTAACACGAACGTCTTAAATCGGACAAAACGCTTCAAAAATAACATATGCGATCAACTAGTCTGGGCTCTTGCGTGCCAAGTGAAAAATTTTGTGCATTAGGCAAAACTATGCGCGACAACTTGACATAAACCATTTTGAAAATAAAACGTTGCCAAAGGGCAAACCAGGGGTTATAGAGGTCATTACATGTTAGATGAATCATCCTGACTATCGCCTACTTTAATTCTATGTTTATGCTTTATAGAGGTAATTAGCCTTAAAATTGTACCATCCTAGGGGTGTTTCCCAAGCAAAAGCAGGCCAAATCTGGAAGGACGCCTCTTGCTTTCCGAAGTCTTTCTTGATAAACTCCGCAATCTGGAGTATGACAGGCAACCTCTCAGGAAGTGAGCTAGCTTGAACTCTGGCACGGGAATTTCCTCGTAATTATGATGATGATAGTACTTGTGGCTGTCTTCTTGATTTCTTAAACTGCCTTTATCTGGAAAATTAATCTGTTTTTTCTCTTCATCGGCATCTGATGCCAATGAAGATCTTGGATCTTGATCTTCTAAATTGTATTTATCAGCAAGAACATCATGTTTGTTATCTTCACACGCATCTGATTGCAATGATGACCTAACAAGAGTTTTCAGTTCAACTTCCTAATAAGCAGTGAATGAACAAATATAACGAAATAACATGCGAACAAATATACTTCTGCTTTTTTTTTGACCAACCAATTATCAATTTTTTACTCAATAAGCATTAACTACTCAAAATAGCACTGCTTGCATAAATTCTTTGCCTACAGATCAAAGTTCATGTGGGCCAATATTGACACCTTCAAACTCAAATCTTAATTTTTGTGGCCCAACAAACTATGAGGTTTACATCTAATAATAACATAGAAGAAATGCGGGATTTACCTTTTAGCATGTATTTTGATCGCCTAAAAAATGTCCCTTGACAGTTTCCCACACAAAAAGTTAGCCCAAGGTCACATCACCTTTTTGAATTAAGTTTGACACTAAAACCACAAATCAGATGCGACTTTACATAAAAACCTTAGATATCTCAGACAAAAGAGTTTAGAACATTGCAACAGAAATCTTTAAATGTCTAGAAATAAATGTTATTGTGTATAAGGCGGATTAACAAATGCATATGCAGCTGTTATGATTCTTCTGAAGATATACAGTAACTTATGCAATAGCATCATGAAAATGGTAACATTATTTTTGAGTGTATGTGCATTAATGAGTAAACCAAGCTGAGATTCTTACATTGAGTACTGTTGGCTAGCAACCCTCTGAATTTTATAGCGTCTTTTTGAATGTAACCAGTCAATGGACATGTGCCGAATGAATTGTAGCTGCATGTACCAGAGGAGAATATTAAAAAAATTAATAAGCAGCAGCAAGAAAAAAAAATTACAAGAATAGTTCATGAACTTTCGAAAACAAAGAATATGGCAACAATGCAGATCTACAAATTTTCATGCTCAAATTCGAAATACCTAAACCTGGTTCCAATTTCTTGGACTGCAGATGGGAGAGCAAAGAACTCAAAATTGCCGGCCTACTGAGTCATGTCTAAATGAGTACAAGGAGAAAGGAACTAAAAGACTCAATCAACTTGTGAAATAATTGAAGATTAACAATTAATAACTTTGAGAAGGAAAACCATAATTTTTAATGCCAAATAATGACAAATAACAATTAGAAAAGAAGTTAAGTTGAATAGAATATACTGAAATAACAATTAGAAAAGGAGTTAAGTTGAATAAAATATATTAAACTTATGGCATTATCATTGTTCCTGCTCACCACTCAGTCGGTACCATTATTCATTCAAGTCAAAATTTCGCACAAACTGCTAATAAAAATCATGAGCAGGGACACATGCAACAGTAATAGAATTATGACGGTAGTTGCTTAGATTTGCAGTATCCAACTTTAAAAGGTCGTAAAGAATAAAATTTGCCATATTACTATAATTGATTCATTCATTTGAAAGCATAAAAATTGGCAACCAAATTTTTTTCATATTACTTCCCTAACCAGGACCCTTTCCTACCAAATTTGCAAATTTCAAGCATTTTACAAAGGCTAAATAATCTGGAATATTAGCCTGTAACTTCATGTGTGCCACCAACTTGTTACTGTATTTAGTGTATTTCTGTTCTTCCTAATTTGGCATCCAATATAGCATGCCATAGAAGAACTTAAAGTGAACAAGTCAATATCTCATGTCATAGAAGGATAGAAAATGACCAATTTAACATGTTTATAAAAGAACAGCTGTAACACAAAAGGATAGTTTTAGTGAACAGCATTCCTGTGACACTATAGTCACAGAGAATTGATTCTATAAGCTTCAAGTGTGTCTTCAGTTTGCAAATGTAGTATCATCGTAAATTAATAGTAAGTTCCTAACTTGCAACTGCAAATAAACAAGCATCATCTGCTACAGAGAGAAGTAGACTTGTGTTCTTTGTAACACATGAAAACTAATTACAAACCTGATCACCATCCTTAATTCTAAAACCCCGAACATGAGCTTTGTCATTAACTAGCTTTTGCCCATCATAGCACAAGCAAAAGTGTCCCCAAACATGTACCCTGATCTCCCCAAATTCAGAAAAGTAATCAATCAATTCAAAAAATCAAGCACACATTAACAAAAATCAACATTTAAAATCTGAAATTCAATATTTTACCAAGAAATCTTGCCTTGACCTTCCGATGGCGAAAAAGTAAAAACGTCCTCTATTGCTTGTTTGAGCTCTGCCACTGAAGCATTCCGCTCAATGTGAACATCTGCTACGCCAAACACGCATCATTATCAAATACAAACAAGTCATATAATTCTCTACCTTAATATATTTTCTCCATTGTTGGCTAAAACTAAAAGTCATATAATTCTCTACCTTAATATATTTTCTCCATTGTTGGCTAAAACTAACTCATACAACAAAGTCTATCTTGAAATCATGTCATTATATGCCTATTCGACATTTAGATAACAAATCTCATTTTTTCGCCAAGATAGTTATATTTTCGAAAAGCAAGCAAAAATTGATTAAAAAAAATAATAAATTCATTTTCAGCAGGTCTTTCTTGTTTTTTCGGTTGGTTTCAAGTTGTTTTGGCATTTTCAACATGCTTTCCATGGACAAAATTATTTTCGTGGCTATTTTATATTATTTGATTGTAACAGAAAAAGATGCGACAATAAAACATTTTTTCCGTCATAATCTCGAAGTATTTAATTGTTATTATCTAAATTTTACAAATTAACTTTGGATAAAATATCACTGACGGTGCTTCTCAAAGAAGCCATTGTTTTAGAAAACGTTTTTTAATATCAGAAAAATACACATAGCACTTCCTGAAAAAATGGTAATGTCTTCCCAAAGGGAACTGTTTTACGGAAAAAGGCTTTTGTTAAAAATAAATTGTACGAAACCCTTCCGAATACATCCTCAGATAATTTTCGAAATTCAGATAAATAGAAAAACAATTTTTCTACTTATTCGTAAAATATTACAAAAACGAAGATTACGCACCGAATAGAGAACCGTCGAGCTTTAAAACTGAGAGCCTGAGCCGAGTCTTCGGAAGTTTAAGGTACGACAATTTCGTTACACTACTACCATCATAATCGTCCCGATCATCACCATCGTTGAGTGTCAATGGAGCCACGCATCGTCTCTCTATCAAAATTCTCACCATTATCGCTATTTTCCGTGAAAAAATTATTTTTCAATTTTGTTTTGAATCAGAATATATTTAATTTGAATTTTTAGGGTTTCGTCAGAGGATTTGCTGTCAGGCTTTGTCTCTGTGTTGGCTGTTATATTGGTTTGCCTGAGTTGGCGCTGGTCATGGGGAAGAGACCGTTGGGGGCCGGATTTTTTTCGTATCTTCAGTAGGAGTCCGCTGTAAAGTATACTCGCGCAATTAGATATGACACGTGGCGATACTTCCTTTTTTCGCCGGTCATGGGGAGTACAGTGAAATTTTCGTGGGAAATTTTCGGAATTGATCTAAAAATAGGTGTATTTTATATTTTGAACATCCTACCATTTTTTTTAATTTTGTTTAACCCAAAACTCATTTTTAGACAAAAATGCTCCTCCTTATATTTTGACAAAACACAAAATTTTCTTACACCTATTTTCTCTTAACATTTGAAATCAAACCCATATTTCCTCAAATTAAAACAATCTAGTTTTTACAAAGCAAAAATTATTAAAAACAACAAATAGTCATTTATTTTTATATTCATATTTTAAATTCCATAGGATTAGAATAAGAAAAATAAAATGAGTTGAGTTTGTATTGCAAATTTTGTGATTCTAATGAATAATGTGTTGCTAAAAATACTCTTTTTCGTTGAGGTTTAGATGATGTATTAATTATTAATAAATATGTTAGTTGATCTACACAATAAACTAAATATGTCCAAAAATTCTTAAATTTGACATAGTGCTCATAATAAATTGTGAATTTAATAAAATAAATTTAAATAGTATTTGCACTACATTGTGAGTGAAGTAGCTAAATATTTAAGTTGCGAGCTATTATATGAGTCACCTTCGTTTAATGTTACAAATATTCTTAATAATAAGGACGTCACTTGTTTTATTCTTTTGAATATTGATATATACGGAGTCTTATTTTCACTTTACATCTCCTTGTATTGTATAGTATCAATGCTTCCTACATTACTACAAGCTAATGGATATTAGAGTAGTATTCAGCAAGTGAATCCATTATAAAATACTAATTCAAATCTATTTGCTTCCTAATCAGGCAGTAATCAATTCAGTAACACACTTTGTAAAATGGACGAAATAGTTTTTCAATATACTACTGCAACCTTCAGTGAACATTACTCTCCTCCTAAATACAACGAAGATTAACTAAGTGATAATTTTAACATTGAATCAAATACTTTTACGAATATCACACGTACAAACAATTACTACATTTGTGCTTCCCAATAAAAAATATGGGAAGACTTAACATGATGATTCAAATGTTGACTCTCAAGGATTTTGTATGCAATTTGCAATCATAATTCACAAGCTTCTTCGAGAATTCAAAGCATCTTGGAATAGCAAGAAAACGATTCCACCATCTGCACATGACCCATTACATTGTTTGCCTCCATTTCTACCATCAATTACTTCATTGTCTTATATATTCTCAAGTTCTAATAAAAGTAATATTGTTGTTGGACAGTTATATGACACGCAAGGAATTATAGATCATGGCAATGAAGAATAATTTTTCATTTAAGGTGAAAAAAATCTACAACTAAAAGACGTGGCAAGCTAAAGAACAAAGCATTAAAGTTGATTGTTGAAGATTCTAAAAGGTCATATAAGCTACCCTTATTATATTGACCATACTTAAATTCACCTAAAAAAATTATTTTTTCTTATAAGTTAAAAGTCATATCAAAATTTATTTAATTTAACTTTTAAAAAATAACTTTTATCTTAAAATAAGTTAAAAGTTAGAAGTAAGGGAGGAGTTACTTTTCTTACTTTGGGGGAATAAGCTTGGTATTATCAAATCTTTATAATAAATTATTTTAATTATGTTCTCATTAAATTTATAAAATTTTAAGAAAGTTTAAGAGTAATTACGTAAAAGTACTATAAATATATAAAAAATTAAAAGTTAAATCAAGTAATCTTATGATAAAAAGTGATTTTTTTAAAAATAAAATCAAGTAATTTTTATAAATGCTATAATTTTTTTTAATATGTAACTTTTTTTAAAAGGTAAAAAATAATAAGTTATAGGTGAATTCAAGTAAGGTCATTATCTTTGCATTGGAAAATAATAATCTTGGCACTATTCTCATAATTACAAGAATGTTGATAATAATTTCATATATTTTTTCATGACACTACGAGCTTGCATTAAGAGCTTCCATTCATCCATGTAACTTGTCATTGCTATTAATGGATGTCTACATCTCAAAATTATATGTTTAAATACAGGTAATCTTATTATAGTATTATCTTAATAAGTTCAAATATCGTATTCACGAAAAATATTCTTTTTAAGATGTAAAGACTTTTAATGAAAGTCCAAAAGTAAAGAAAATTTTAGTGATTAGTTAATTTTGTAAATAATGTTATTAAATAAAGATTAAAAATATATATTAGTATTACTTAGTTTTTAAAGATTAACAATTATTAAGAATGTAAAAAAATATTCTTAATGTTTTATTTTTAAAGATTAACAATTATTAAGAATGTAAAAAAATATTCTTAATCTTTTATTTTACTCAATTTATATTAATTAAAGAGTTATTTAATCGAAAAATAAAAACATTTTTAGCACAAAAAAATATCTTTTCTTTTAAAAAAAAGTGTGAACAAAATATAACTTTTTAACCAATTAATGAAAATTAGATAGATTTATGGAATTAACGGGTACTAAAAGAACAATTTTGATTATCACCACATGACTGTTCATAGTTCATAATAGTGAATTGGGTAATATTTTAAAATAAAAGATTTTTTTTATTATGTATATAAAATATTTTGGTAAATAAAATAATTTTATTAAAAAAAAAATCTCACTAATAGTCTATGAGCATATCTCAACCAGGGTATTGCTCGAGAAATGGTGAGCATCTCGATAATTTATTTATTTAAAAAAAAAATAGGCTTAGTAAATAAATATGAAATTTATAAATAAATAGTTTAAAAGTATATATGATTATAAAATGAGATTTTTGTAAAATAAATGATTTAACATTCTAATATTTTATTTATTAAATGGTTCACTCATTAAGTATATTTTGTATGCTCATTCCCTTACTTAACCCCCTTTCTAGGTTATTTATAATAGGGAGTTCATGGCGTGGTATAAATTTGAGAATTAGTTATATCCATTTGAGTAGGTAATCTCAACTCACTTCTATTGCGATATCCACTGAAAATCATAAAATATTTTGAATATTGTACTAAAAATATTATATAATTTTTATTTTTTGTGTAAAGTTGAGATATTTTTATTATTAAATTTTTTAATTTAAAATTATTTTGAATATTTTATGGTTTAAGAAAAAATAATAATATTTAAAGCTTTGTAAACTTTCGTATTATAATTCTTACCCACAAAATCGTAATATAAAGAGGGTGATTGTTATATGTGAGATCCAAGTTAGGGCATAATAAAATAAGTATAATTCAAATTTGTGATATTATATTTTATAAAATTAGAAAATAAAAATAAATATATTGATAATATATGTGTGGGGATTATTATAGATCTTAAATAGTTTCATAACTTCTATTATCTTATTTTATTAAATAATATTATCTTTTTTCTTAGTTTAATAAGATAATACTAAATTGAATTGAATTATTCGTTTATATAATCAATCAATAAAGTAAATCAATATATATTTTATAAATTGTAAATGAAATGAAACTATAACAACAACCTTTTATACTTTAATTTTCATGTTATTTTATATGATTTAACCCTTTAAGAAATTTTTTATTTTTATGATTTTGTTTATAAAAATTAAAGACTATTTCATTTGAAATTAAAGAAGTAAAGAAAGAAGGAAAATAATTATATACGTTGATATATCAACTATTAATATTTTGCAAGAGGAGAACAAACACAAAAAGCGTAATATTACTACTTATCCCTCCCACTATAATTATTTAGTCATAATTTGTAATTATTTTTATTATAATTTTTAATTTATAAAAGTATAATAAAAAGTAAAAATAATGATGAAAAATTAAAAATTTGGATATAAACAATTAGAAATTGCAATAATAAAAGATTTTCATGAATTCTATTTTATTTGAAACAAATTACTAATTAACGGTTCCATGAAATTAGGTGATAGAGATGGTAGTTATTTTTTGTGTTTATTAATGTTATTGTTCTTGATATGTTAATTTTTTTTATTAATTTAATGTTATGCATTTTAATATTATTAATGTGAAGATTAGTTATTTTTGTATTGTTTTGATTTACTTGTATGTAGTTAAGTAAATTAAAAAAAAAAAATAATTAAAATGTGAATGAATTGAAATATAAGAAATATGAATTGTTTTTTAACGCGTATAATTTAAGAAGAGCTTATATTTTATATTTTTTTAATTTATTTTTTATTTTTAAAGAAGATTTAATAAAATTTAAAATGATGAATTTGTTGATAAATAAATAATTAAAGTGTTTACAATTATGAATTTTAAAATAGATAAAATTAAATTAATATTATTAAAAAAATTCGCCAAATAAGATCAGATGGGGAAGGGTTGGGGACGAATGGGGATGGGTTGGCCCAGACCCCAGTTATTTTAAAATAGGGAGGGACGGATTTAGGATAAACTCATTCTAAACAACCCACCCGATCTCTGCCCATTGCTCTCCCTAGTTGAGACACTCATGTTGAGACATAAAAATAATATTGAAAGCCAAGAAACTTTGTGGGTTTTTTTAACCTTAATGCTAAATTGTCTGAATTTATTTATTTAAGTTAATTAAAATTATTTATTTTTTTTTAACTTAGTAGATTTTTAAAATATTTTTTTCTTAATAAGAAAAGTAAATTTTACTTTTTGTTTGAATATTAGAAGTTTGAAAATTTACAAAAGTATTTTTATCTAATTAATTTATTTACATTTTTACCCGTATAAAAAACTTAAAAATTTTCCCTTTTATTTTTAAAATATAAAAAAAATTTTATTAAAAAATTAATATAATTATTACTTTTTGTTATTTAATTTAATTTAATTTAAATTTATTAAGATATCTTATGAATTAAAAATATATATTTATTTTTTATATATAAAACAATTATAATAAAATTTAAAATTCTATTATTTATGTAATATGTAAAATTATAAGATATATAGGTAAAAATATTGGTTTTTAGATATTTTTTATTTAAAAATATAAATAATTTAATACTTATATTCGAATTTTAGACAAAATAAACAAATAAATCATTTAGATTCAAACATTTAAAACTATTCATAATTAAGATGTTTTAGACATTCAGTAAAAAAAAGAAAAATCTATCGTAGATTTTGTTTCATCTTTAAATTCTAAAATTTAATATTTACATTTTTGTGAAAATTTAATATTATATATCTAGGTTTCAATTTTAGGTTTAAAGGAACCAAACACATAATTTTGATACATGAAATATTTTTATTGATTAAATTTTAAATTGTCAATAAGAACAATTTGATTTATATGGTTTAATTTTATTTTTATAAAAAAAATTAGAATCTTAAATTTTTTTATTCGGTTTCAATAATATTGAAACAAATTGAACGAGACAGTGCCTATCCTTGTTTTTTCATTATTATAGCATAATAATTAAGCATAATGTATTATTATTAGACAATAAACTTACGTAAAAATAAAATATATTATTGAAATTAATATCGATTACAATATATCATACCATTGTTTTATTTTAAATATTTGATAATACTAAAAAACAAATTTTTTTAATTTAAAATCATACATCTATATTTAATACTTTTATCTTAAATAATTTAAGTTAACTAATTAATTTATGCAATCAAAATACTAATTATTTTATGATATTTAGTAAATGAGTTTTTAAAATATTTTTACCAAATGCATTTTATGATTCACATTTTTGTAATACAATTTTTGAAAATTATTAGCAATTGCATTCTTGAAATTTGATATTATTCTTTTAGCAAAACACTAGTTTGATTACAAATAATTTTTTTTATATTAAAAGATTCACATGGTTCATTTTTATAAGACTCAAGAAGTCGGTTAGAGCACTCGCTAGGTGTAGTCGAGTAGTTCTATTTTGAGAGAGTATTTGTGTTAGTTTTGAATTCAAATTTTTTAGAATACATTTAGATGTAATAATTTAGTGTAGTCAGAATTTTATTATGTGCTTAGTATTACTGTAGTGTGGTCCTTATACATTATTTTAATTGATTTAGGACAAGTGCTGTATAATTTGCGAACACGTATCCTGAATGTTTGATCTGATTCGTGTATGGTCGACCGTCACTGTGACGATCACGTATAGGAGTTTTTTCATCGTAAAAGAAAAAAAAAAAATTACAGTGACGATTGTAAATTTGAACGGTAGAAAATTATTAAGCTGCGCTTCATAC
>JAWDEX010196598.1:0-12037 GCA_035221805.1 Trichilia hirta
ATTACGTAAGTTGTGAATTTAGGGAAGCGCTCACTTCTTTTTTTCTGGTTCAGGTTTAAATCTTGCTCGTATGCTTGGGGACAAATTCTTGAAACAGCAGGATGCTCGCTTCAGTGCAGAGCCTTTTATAAGTCAAGTTGTGCAGATTGATCAAGCCAGCAAGGCCTTTGCGCTATTGGCAAGGTGATTTTGCCTTTGATCCATGTCTTCCAACTTTTCTATTAGAAATATGTTCCATCTTATTTATGGCTTTATTTGTTGCACATTTTTTTCCTTTTTGGTCTATTTCTTGGTTTGACATGTGACTTGATAATGCTTTATGTGGTTGATTTTGGATATCCAAGTTGCTATAAAATAAACCCTATTTTGTTATTGCTTCATATCTTTTCAATTTCAGTTTTTGTAATATTCTGTGGGTTCTGCCTTGAATATAGTGATGGTTTTTGGGATGTAATTAGCATCAAGAAAGCAGTTCAGTTAGTCTTTCAGGTATTATCTATTTTCATACGTTTCTGTATTTTTATGATTTTTTGTACGAGTCTCATATCTTATTTAGAATTTCTTTCTCCAATGGAGTTTTAAAAGGAATTTTTAATTTGGGATGCCAGATGAGGGAGAAATACTGTGCTACAGATCAGGAGAATTCAACTGAGAAGATTGCTAATATTTTGTTGACTGAGGCTAGAAATCTGCGAACAAAGGATAACACCTCTATAATTTTCTTAGATTTTGATGGCTTATTTAAAATGCCTTGTAAAGTATATTCTTAATATAAATTATATGATTTAGCTTGCAAAAATTATGACTGCTTTTCTTAGAAGTTTTGCTGGTACATATGTTTTCTTTGTTCAAGCGGTACCATACTGCTTTTATTTTTGCATATCTAGGTAAGATGTAGCGGAAGTCTTGGATCTGAAGCCTGCCTTCGATGCTGGGCAGCTGGCCATTTTGTTACATCAAGGTCCTCGACTGTTCAACTGAGGTTTTAAGAGACTGGTTGAGGTTAAGATCCTCGTAGAGCATTTTCTGCAGAAGTTGAGCATCCTGGTGCCATCTGCCGCCGCTGGGAATAAGTTTTATGGTGCATATGGAATGGAATTTTGTGCAACATCCAGTGAATGCAGATTAGTGTGGCCGGTTGCACTGGCCTTGCTAATTGTTGCCAAATACTAACTATACAAATAGGTTACCCATGTATCAAAAATTCGCGAAGTAGATATGATGGATCCATTAAATCATGGACGGACGCTTTTGGTTGCTGTTGTAAACCCTTTAATTTCTCAGCAGACAATTTAATATAAATACTGAAACAACAGGCCAAAAAAAAAAAAAGCATAAAAATCATATGGTTTCATTGACTACGGGTGTGATATGGGGTTCCATTTCATAGCAGCTCTTGTCGTTTAAGAGTTTTAGTCATAAGCTTTTACATTAGTGTTGTAAAGTCAAAATTAAAATATAAAATATTAATTGAAGTATGGGTGAGTTTTTTAAAAATACTTTTAGTTTTGTTTAACATTTATTATTGTAAAATAAAAATTAAAACATTAAATATTAATTAAAAGTAAAAGAAAATTTTATTAAAAATTAGTGTTTTTAAATATATTTATAATGTTACAGTGGTTATATCAAAAATTCATAGATGGGGGGTTTGTAAAAATTATAGAGAAGTTTGAAATTGGTGGCCGCGTAAAAATTGAAACACTGAACAAATCGCTAATGATTATTGTATCTCTCTTTTGGAAAAGATATTTCCACCTTCAAGAAAATGACTTCCAATTCATTTTAATTTGAAAATTATAGCATTTTGCCCAGCAAATCGCTAAGTTCTATCATTTAAGAAATTAAATATGTGTCAGAGTAATATATTTGAATGTGCTACGTACCTGTATTCCCATCTGTCATCTCAAATAATAACAATCACTCTTAAAAATATAATTGAAAAACTCATATTGCATGCTAAGCTTAGAAAGGGGATAATAATTAATCTAATGTGATTTTAAGTTTTATTTAATTCTGACATAGTTGTCGTGTCTACTGAACCAATCTTTAGATAATTTTGTGTTTGATGCAATTATTTTTTATATTTAAAATAAGCTATTTTTCCCTATTATTTTATTTCCTTAAAAGGATGGTGAAACTGGAAGGCTCAAAACTTCGAGTAACTGTGAATTTTACTTCACACAATGTATGAAATAAAATTATTAGTTATAAAAGTAAATTTTAATGTTCAATAAAATCAATATTTGTAATTATTAAATTAAAATTACACATAAACCTCCAGGCCCAGGTAAACTCAACTCCCCAACCAGAACTGTCTATTAGTAAATCGCGTGTACAATAACTATAATGGGATAAACCAACAAAACCCACTGACTTGAAAGTCTCATAAACCCTTGTAAGGTCGCGCTTCTATTAGATTGGTTAGATTAGACTGTGGAGCGGGCACACTACACTGATTGGAATGGGGAAGAAGAAAAAGAAGAGAGCCGAACTAGAGTTAGAGCTGGAACCAGAACCAGAAGTTCAGGAAGCTACAGATAATCACGAATCACAAAATACCAACGGAAAAAATTCTCATGATACCAAGAAAAAGAAGAGGAAGAAGAAAGGAGACTTGCAAAACGACGACGCACTAAAGGCAGTGCCCACAGTCAGCATAGCAGTTCCCGGCTCCATCATTGACAACACACAATCTCTCGAACTCGCCACCAGAGTACCACTTCTCTTTTCTTTATGTTTAATTTGCTTTTTTCTTTTCAGTAACTAAATTATAAGGGTCTTTCATTATGCCAGTTTATATTTATTCATATTTTTGTTTTTTTATCAGTTGGCTGGTCAGATTGCTCGTGCTGCAACCATTTTCCGAATCGATGAGGTCTCTAATTGATATTCAATTCGTTAACTCTGGTGTTTAAGATTTTTTTTTTTTTTCAAATTAAGAGTGTGTTTCGGACTTATTTGTTGTAAAATAATTCAACGGAAAATGATTTGAAATAGCACCCGACAGTTTTCTCGAGAAGCAATTCAAACAATTCTCTTAGCTGAAAACAGCTTTTCAGAAAAGAAAAATAGAAATAGACATTTAATTTTAACATAGATAGGGAGCATCTTCTGATTAGTCACCAAAAAAGCAATTACAAACTGAACATAAGTAAAAAGGGATCATTTATTATAATTGCCGTGTAATAACTTGGCTTTTGTATTAGGAGTTAGATATTTAGATTTGTACCAATGTAGAAGTGCATTTTGATGTTTGTTTTTAGAATTTTATGACTAATTATTGAGAAGTGAATATTATTATTTTTAATTTTAAAAAAATAGGTGGTGATATTTGATAATAAGAGTAGTTCAAATGATGATTGTCGTGCTTCGGCTGCAAGTAATTCAGATGATAATGAAAGTGGTGCAGCTTTTATTGTAAGAATCATGCGGTATCTTGAGACACCACAGTATTTGAGGAAAGCTCTCTTCCCTATGCATAGCAGCCTAAGATTTGTGGTGCGTCTGTAAATTTATTGGAAATTGTGACTCTGTTCCACTTCATACCTTTTCTTGGGTTATTGTTGCGATGTACAATTTCAGTTGTTTGTATCTTATATTGCCCTTTACAGGGTATGTTACCCCCTCTTGATGCTCCCCATCATTTGCGTAAGCATGAATGGGTGCCATACAGGGAAGGTAATCTTTTTACTTCTTTATTTCTTCTTTGTTTTGTAAAGATTATCCTATTTCATGTGCTTTATACTGGTCCACTTTTCTCCACTCTAATTCGTATATGGGTGTTTGAAATGTAGGCTAACCATCTTATAGTTTTAGAAATTATTTATTGGATTTTGTTGATGAAATGTTGTACCACCAAGCAAGAGAGATTGGATATGTCAAGAGAAAAACTGAATAATAAGACCAGCTGTGTTTCTTTTTATAGGTTAATGAGTCAGGTTCTTATTTCCAAATGATGAATCCCAGGTTTATATGAATCAAGATGCAGCTTGATTAGTGGGGATGTTTTGTAGGATCCACTTCTTATCTGTGCATTTGGGTTATGTCATATCAGCATGTAGGGAGAAACAAGGATCAGTGATAAAGAGAGGGAAAGTCTTAGGAAGGCAACACTACATTAAACCATGTATTAGAAATTTGATTGCTTGGTTTGCTAGAACATGTGCTCATGGAAATAAACATTATCCTATCCATAACGCAGTCCATGGTGGCTTGAGATGGGGGTAGAAAATCTTTAATCAGTGATAGAAAATACGAGTAGTGGGAAGTGGAAATCTTATATAGATAGATAATCTTAAGACATGGGGCAATGCTTTAATGGAAAAGTTGCATTCTCCCTCTTTCTTCTCATCTTGGGATTTCTTTAATTTTGAAGAAAGGTTATAAGGAAGGTGGAAGCATGAACTCAAAACATTTCCGTTTCTAGATTTGATGATTATTGTAGGCATTGAATTTGATGGCATCTGCAGTCATTTGTTTTCAGACCTTTGAATAGCCTTCTTGAAATCGTTGGCCTTATCTGGCAAAATCCTTTTGTTGTCTTGTTTGGTTCCTCCATTGACAACTGTGCAGAATTTTTGATACATTGCAATGACTTTGTAGGTGTCACATTGAAAGAAAGAGTGCCAAACTCTGCAGGAACTCTGGTTGATGTGGGTTTAAATAAGGTATGATTGCATTGTTTTGCAGCTTGCATTTTAGAAAGCTAGTTCTTTGTGGTGGTTACTGATTTTTGTTTTGGCTTTCGTTCATGGTAAGCATTGAAAGTCGTTGAAATTCAGTGGAAACAGTGCTGTGAGGTGACCATTAGTAGAATATTGCTTGTTTCCCCTCATTCTTGAATAGACATAGTCCTTTAAGTATGGCAGTGAAAAATTTCATCTGGCATGCCTCGAACCTGTCAAACTTTTATACAGATAAAGTACCAATGACGAACAAATGATTGCCTGAGACATGATTCATCCTGTCAGTTCTATTTTTAGTTTCTAATCCTGAAGCTTAAATATCTCAGCATGGAGTTTTGTTTCAATTAATTTCCAGGTCTGCAGTTGATTAATGAGTATTGTAATTTACAGAATATCTTGTATTTATCTTTCTCTCTCTTAACTTTTTGGTTTGAACTTTGAAAAGTTGAATCACCTTCTCGAATCTGTGTTTCTCTTATGTGGGTGCACAGCTGACATGCAGGATAAGTATTTACATTTTGGGGTCACACATCACTATATGGACCTGATGAGTGGGCTAGTAGTTTCAGATGGTGTTAGACTTATGATCTTTATATCATTTTCAATGCCTAAGCTTTCCGAAGTTATACTGCTTTTCATAATATAAGTTGCAAGTGAAGTATACACGACATGCTTCTGTTTTCCCCTGTTTGAAGACATAAGTTAATAACTTCAGATATATTTAACTTTTGATTGATTTAAAATGTAGAATGTTGTTGTTGGTCAAGTACTTGAACCAGGAGTAAGAGTAACTGTAGCTATGGGAACCAACCGCAATTTGGAGGCTGGTAATATCATAAAAATTTTGGTTACTGCCACTTTTAGTGATAATCCATTGTACATGCAGATGCACAATCTCTACACGATTGAACAAGTTGTCTATGAGCCTCATGAAATTTATAATTTTATATTGCATTTTATAGGTCCCCCTCGCCTGGTTGTTTCATCTTCCGAGCCTAAGGAAGAATCGGGAATGTATTGGGGTTATAAAGTTAGATATGCTTCCAATATTAGTTCTGTATTTAAGAATTGCTCTTACAAGGTATGTATAAAATGATACTTTATTCATATTTCTTTGTGAAAGCATTGTCTGGTTTTCTTCTGACCAAGGCCTTAGTCAATTACTTTCTATTATACCTATGACAGCATGGCTATGATCATTTGATTGGTACCTCGGAGCATGGTGATATTGTTAATTCTTCAGAACTTACATTGCCTGCTTTCAGGTATTTTTTGTTTGATTCTAACCTGTATCTGCAATTCACTTTAGAGTGACTGCTTTTGGTAACTTTAAGAGGTCCTGGTTATTTGTACGTTTTTTCCTTAGATCCAACTAGTCGTGATATTTCTTGTATCTAACTATTGTATGTGTTTCATACATACAAGTTGAAGCCTACTTCATTTTCTGTGTAACCCAAAACTGTAGATAGTCAGAATTTACAAACCACAGACCTGAAGTTAGAATTTTTCAGCGGCTATATATGGACAGCTGGTGACGGTTGAAAAAATTTATGGCTCAACGTTTCGTTTATTCTAGTGGATTTGATGAGCGATGGATGATACTGCTGTTCATAGAACAATGGTTCATTATACATTTCTTTCAGTTAACGAGAATCATGGTCGCTTGCTTTGCAGATGATAGGCTATGCATTATTATTGCATTATTAAGGGTTGCAGTTTATTCCTTTTTCTTAAAATATGTCTCCTAGGCTGTTGACCTTAGAAAATAATAAAATTTTCAAACATAGGTTTAAAGAGGCCTGATACTGGGCACTTACACTCAGAATCCATTTTGTCATTCAAATTATCCAATGTAACATTTTAGTATATTTGTATTCTTTGGAGGACATCAACCTTGGCATTCTTCTTTCATTACGTAAGGTTAAAGTAAATTGTTAATATAAGAATTTATGCTTACTCCTATTTTCAATCCATCAGAATCTCTCTGATCTGATGCTTTATTTAGAAATCAAGTCATCCATTCTGATTCATGTTGATTTATTGAATATATATTTTCTTAGGCATCTATTGATTGCTTTTGGTGGACTTGCTGGTTTGGAAGAGAGTATTGAAGGAGATGACAACTTAAAGGTACCTTACTTACTGAAATCTTATTTTCTCTATTAAAATTTACTCATTTGGGGAGGAAGGACGTGCTTGGTTGCAATTTTGAAATTTGTTTCCTTGAAACCATTTCCATCGGAAACTGAATTTTTAGACGTGATTTTTCCATTTTATGTGATATTGGAAGCTTAAAAAATTTAGAAGATATTTTCTGGTGAATAATATTTGCTTGATTTTAGGTAAATGTTTATATTCAGATAGTGACCAATTTGACAAAATTAATTGCAATGATGAACTGAATCTGAATACTGTTTTTCTTCTTTCTTCTATTAAGCGGAAAAATGCCCGTGAAGTATTTGATTCATATTTCAATACATGTCCCCATCAAGGAAGTCGAACAATTCGAACTGAGGTACTCTTTTATCAATCTTCAAAGGTCTGTTTACTCATAGGAGCATATATTCATATGAATGCATTTCCACCAACAGGAAGCAATTTTTATCTCTCTTCAGTATTTCCAAGAACCAATCGGTCGAGCTCTGCGAAGGGTTGTAGCTTGAAGATGGTAAACACAGAACTTTTGAGTATTTTGGCCATTCTTGCTCTCATCCCAGGAATTCCTTTCTCAAATCATGGTTCTCCAAATTGTCGAGCCGGTCGAATTCAATTTTGAAACCATTATTATGGATGATAATGAGACATATAGATGGAGAATGCTGTTGTATTTTTACATACATTGTCTCACGAATTTTAACCCAGAGTATGCAGTTTGAGTGCAGCTATGGCGATTTTGTTAATATGATTTCTCTTTAATTTTCCTGAAAGAAAAAAAGGGTTTCGACTCCAAACGAATCTGTAATTTCCCATCGCTCCTGATTGGCCGTGGGTACCGAGGGCTGCTGGATATGCGATGTAGTCAGTTTTTTAGATTTAACGTATGTTTGTTATTGTGGTGATTGTGCTTTGCTTGGAAAGCAAAATTTAAAATATATATATATATATATATATTTTGATAAGATTCATATTATTTTATGTTAATATTTAATATTTAAAATCTTTTTTCACAGCATCCATTGTTTTTAATTTAAAACATAATAATACGAAATGAAACCTAAATTGTTAAATTTGGTTAAAAAACATCCTTATTGCACGGTTGGCATGGCTTCTTATTAGTGGAGAGTGCTTTTCTTTTTTAGCATTTATTCTTTGTTTTTTTCAATATTTTGGTTAGAAGATGCAGGATCAAAAAAAAATATATATATATATTTTATCTGCCATCCGTACAAGCCTCAATTTAGGGCTTTTGAAATTCTTTTAAAAGTTTAGATTGTTTAAAATATATTTTATTTTATTTTAAAATTATTTTATTTGTCTTACAAAATAGCTTGGAAAACACTTGTTTTTTTTGGGTAATTAATTTTTTCCCTAAAATGTGCTTGACAATCAAATAACGAATATTTTTTTTTCTTAATTTTTAGTTACAAAAATTCTATTATTAAAAGATTTACTGAAAATTTTATTTAAAAAATTATATCAAATAAATTTTAAACTATATTCATTATTATTATTTTTTTTTACCTAATTTTAAAAATAGAATAATTAAACTTTTATTTAAAATCTGGTGATTCTGAGTATACCTATTGCTTCAATATTGCGTCTCATTCTCGCCTATTATGTTCAAAAAATATTGTTTACTCTCACAAGAAAATTTTTTATGTTAGTTTGTTTTTCTATAACTAAATAATAAAATAATATATGATTAAATAAGTGTGTTAATATTTAAATTTTTTATTTATAGGTTAAAAATAATAATATTCAAAGTATAAATTTTAATATAATAATATTATTATATTATTTTGACATATTATTTTATATAATTTTTGTAAAATTTTTATTTTCTTAAAAGTACAAATTTTTACTAAAAATTATAATAAACGAGTATCAATCAACAAATCTTTTTATAAATAATTTACTTATAAAAACTAAAATAAGCTCTAATAAATGGACCCCGGCTAGTTGCTACCAAAAGGTTAAGATTATAATTCACACAAAATTTTTAAATATAAGAAACAGTCCATATTTGATTTGATTTGATTTTTCAAATGATCAAAAGGTAAAATAATATAAACTTTTCCTATATTTTAATATTTCATTTCAATGCATATATTTTTCCAGGCATTTTCTATGCAATAATTTCATGAGTCAGATATTCTTTCTGTATTACAAATTACTAATTAAATTAGTTATGTGATAGAAATAAAATACTCCAATTACCGGACGCATGGATGCCAGGATAAAACAAATTGTAATAATCAGTTTTTATCCCGGGCACGTGTGGTATTTTACATAAAATGGTGGCGCATTGGGTCATTAAGAAATATATAGGGTCCTTCTATAATTTCAAAAATATTTTTCTCCCACGTACGAGCGGGGGAAGTAAGAAGGAAAACGCAGAGGGTTTGCGAAACAATTACACAGACGCAAATTATACACACATATAGAGAGTGTGAGTTATCTCTTAAGCAAGGAGGATTTTTTTTTTTTTTTTCAAAAACGATTGAAGTACATAATATATAACCGTTCGAAATCATTTACGCGCGCTCATGGTGACTCAGTTAGAGCACCACCAACAAGAGAGACCTTGCCTAGACCCCGCAGAGAGGACCAAGTCTTTGATCTGTGCCTTGAACTTTATCTCTCGAAACCTCCCTGTCCCTCCTGAAGTATACGACTCCATTTCCTTCATCTATTGTGGTGACCAAGACGCTGATTATGATGTGGTCCATGTTGATGGCGGATCTGATGAGGGAACGGTGGCGGAGAAGCATTTGGTAAGACTTTTTGAAGATACCTTTTGATTTCTTGGTCTATTCTGTTGGGAATTGTTGCAATTTAGGATTTTTATCCAGTTTTTATGATGCCCATCCTGTATTTGTGGTTTCTTGGATCGGGAACTTGGGGTGGTTGTGGTTTTTTGAAGTGTTCTGGGAATTCCCTTTCTTTTGAAGTGTTTTGGTGCTGGGATTGTTGTGAATTTGATATTGTTGTGAAGTGATATATCCTGTTTTGGTTTGTTCTGATGTAACTGTTAGTAACTTTTGGGATATTAGTGTTTTGTGTCTAGAATTACTGCATAATTGGGGGGTTGTGGTTAATGGAACGTTCTTTTGTGGTTTCTGTTTTGGTGTTAAATTTGCTGACGAGATTCTTGTGAAATTAGGTCTTGGTGGGTTTGTAGGGATGTTAGCTCAATGTTGGATGTGTTACTGAAGGAGGCTTCATGGTTTGCTTTTCATGAGGCTGATAAGATTATGTAGATTTTGTGGTTTCTCTTGGTTTTCACGTATTCAGCTTTTAGTATTATTGGTGTTTAGGTTGCTGCGCATGAATTCTCATAGTGCGTGAACTGTGGATGTCTTACATATTTCTGAATTGATTTTGATTGAATCTGTGTGAAATTTCATAAACTAGTGTTTATTGATACTGCTTCCTAAAAAGAAGAAATTATTTGAAAATTTTGCTTTCAGCTGAGTCACATATGTTAGCGTGCATGGAATAAGCACTCATTTTATTGCTTAGACAGACTTGGGAAGCAGGGATGTTGTCTTGGTGAGACTATCAAAAAAAGGATTAAATAAATATAATAAGTAAAAATGTAAATAAATGAACGGAAATAAGAAAAGAAGGCAGAACATCTGTATTTTTCTGAAGGGGACTATTACTTAGTATCCATATTATCAGCTTGTAGTTTGTTGGTTCTTACAATTTAGAACTGAAAAGTAAGTATCGTTTGGTTTTGATCAATCTTGGAAATTGTTAGTGGGTCTTTCTTTATTTGTGAAATCTGGTGTTACTCCTCTTACTTTTTCTTCCCCTTTTAATAGATATTCCCTTTTATGTGAGATGGAGAGTACAAACTAACATTATGAAATATGCAGCAAGGATTTTGGTTTTAGATCACTAAGAGGCTTAGTGTTTCTAAGTTCTATATGTAATGAAGTGAGTTTATGATGATATATTTACATCTAGTCTTCTTTTTTTGTTCTCTTTCCAAATCATGTGGTGATAGAGTTTATCACTTAGCTCTTTGTCATACACATTTTTTTTTATCTCTGTAACCAAATTGTACAGTCTTGTTCTCTGCAGAGATATAAATCAATCTGTTGCTTTGAAGTTGTTGTAAAGCTATTCTTTAATGAGTTAATTTCTGAGTTTTGATTTCACTTTTGATTGTTCATTTAACGTTGATGCAGAAGGATGGTCCTAAAATTCTTGAAGGATCAGATTTATTGAGCGACTTCGAGAATTCACTGTCAAAGCAACGGACAAAATGTATGTCTGGTTTTGGATTGACAGAATCAAGCGAAAATCAGTATCGAAGTAACATTCAGCATCGATTAACTGAGCTTGAAGGTTATTATCATTGGAATAAACTTCAACTTGTTATATAATTTATTTTGCTCTTATATGAACCTCCAAAATTATTCGCGATCAATTTGTCTTCAAATGCTTCTAGTCTTTCAAATAATTGCATCATTTCAGTTTTAAATTGCCATCGCTAGGGCTTTACTTCCTAAGTTGCTATTATTGAGCTCCTAATTTTTTTGATTAGTAAATATTCTGGTTTAACGAAGCAATTACCTTCAATAATTGCATGCCTTCTCAGTTCTGGCATGAGGTCTGGGTTAGATGTTGAAGTTTAAAGGTTTCAATATGATTTTAATATGATAATGGAGAAAATGGATGCTGGCTGAGCATTGAATCTGTCATCCTTTATGTCATTTATTCTTACCATTGGTTCACATTTCTGGAGTTGCAATCTGTGATTCACTTTCGAAAATCTTATTGGAAGCCAACCAAATATTCTGTTTGCAAGTTTCTATCAAGCACTGGCAACAAGCAGCTTTATATTGTATACTTACAAATTAAAGATTATTAGCATTTACTTATATCTATGCTTTGACTTCAGAATTGCCTTCAAGTAGAGGTGAAGAGCTGCAAACAAAGTGCTTACTGGAACTCTATGGACTGAAGGTACAGCTGATGCATTAAATATCAGTTTGAATTCTCCTTCCTTGCATATTGATTTCACATTTTGCTAAAAAATAATCATCACAAAAGTTGAAGACAGGAAAGTATTTGGTTACCAATACTTTCACATTGAGATTATTTTTCTGAGTGATTTTTCAAAATGCAACCAATTGTCCTAAAAACAGTGAGTCCATTATTACACAGTTGCAATATGT